>JAQZBX010018727.1:0-34369 GCA_029593785.1 Cabassous unicinctus | reverse complement strand
CCAACACTCTAACCCAAAGATTGGGTAAGGCATGGCAATCACCCCAAAACTCTTGGAGGGTGAGGTCTGGAGCTTGGTTGACACCCAGATGCTTGATGAGGGTGGAACCAAGAAAATGGCTGTTGGGCAAGCCTGTGGAAAGGGTGGGTTCCCATGTGGCCCCAAAGAGAAGAAACCATGGTCTTAAGAATGACTCTCAGACTTTGAAATCCAATGGAGGATGCCCTGCAGGTTTACTGAACTGTAGAGGATCCATAACTCATATTTAACATCCCAATTTCTCCTTATGATAATGAAAATGTTTATCCTTTGTCTTTCCATTTGTGTATTGGAAGCAGTTAAATGGTTTTGTAAGTTTCAGAGGTCTATAGCAGATGGGACTTTGCCTCAAGATGAACTGTATTTCTTTAAAATGATTACGATATGATTTTGTAGTTGAATTGTTACTGATTTAAGGTTTTTTGAATATTGTAATGTATTTTTGGAATTCAGAGGGTGGAGTGTAGCCGTTGGCCAATTTAATGTAATTATGAATTCCAAAAATATGATTGGATCATGCTTGTAAACTGATCTGTTAATCTGGGCATGATTAAGTTATGATTAGGGCGTTGAGCCCCACCCCTTGGTGGGTGGGGGAACCGAATATGAAAGGCAAGGCAAAGGACAGAGAAAGCAGTTTTTGAGAAGCAGTTTGATGTTGGAAAGAAGGACCCAGGAGAAGAGAAGTGAGCCGTTCGCCTGATCATCTACAGCTGACCTTGTGGAGGAAACAGGAGCTAAGCCCGGAGAGAAACCCAAGAAGCCTGAACCCTGGCAAACGTCGGCAGCTGTCTTGCTCTAACACGTGGCAAAGGACTGTGGTGAGAGAAGAGAACGCTTTATGGCCTGGTATCTGTGGACTTCTACCCCAAATAAATACCCTTTAAAAACCAACCCATTTTTGGTATTTCACATTAGCACCCCTTTGGCTGACTAATACAGCTCCCATTCCAAGTGGGCCCCTCCTGCACTTCGGGCAGGCCATCCTTCTGAACAGGCTGAGGCTTTGAAGCGTAAGCTGCCACCACGTACATAGACTTCCAAGTCCCAGGAGGGGACTAAGCATGATGCCAATTTGCAGCTTCTCAAATGTGCTGCTGATCTCTGGTTGCCTTTGATCAGAAGAAATGGCAACCTTTTTTCAGTGTTCAAAAATCAGTCCATCCCAACCTTTCTTATCAAGTTGGCTGTGGACTTTATGAAAAGAGTGCGTGCAGGGCAAGGCTCTCACAAAATGCAGAAAGCAAACCCCAAGACTGGTGGCAGCCAGGCTGGGCAGAAATCAGAAGCAATACACCAGCCCAAAGGCAACCACCAGACAGCAGTTAAGCCCTTTGACAAGCCCGACTCCAAACAGAAATTGGAAGAGGGAGGTGGAAATGGCATCATCTTTTGGGGGGAAAGAGAAGTAAGTACAGTAGCAGATGGAACATGGCCTTACACTAATCCAGAGTCCATAATTAAATTCCGGAACCATCCCAGCAAAGGAAGACGGTATTCAAAATTAGCAGGTGCCTCTTGGAGATTTTTGCCAGAGAGGTTTTTGCAAGGCATCTGGCTTATAGCCTAGGGGATGCAGACATTGGTGAAGCTAAGTATCCATCTAGGCTCTTCAGAGAAGACTAGACTAGGTGGCCGTGCCTTTGCATCCCTTGGAGAAGCCATGGCTCCTAAGTAGAGTTAATTGCCTCTGTGGTCCTTCGGCTGTGCATGGACTTTGTTGCTGAGGGGGTGGTCACAGACACAGAGCAGTGCTGGCAGAAAAACTGGCTGCCCACATGCCTGCATCAATACTCCTCCCAGCTATTGTGCATCTCAAAGCTGCACCAGAGTATGGTTTATGAATATGTTTCAGTAAAATTGATTTTTTTTTAAAAGCTGGACCAGAGAGATGACTTCAAAGAGAACGTTCCTAAATGCCACATTTCAGCTTTGTATAGAGAGGCAGCATGGTGCAGTTTTTAGAGCTAGACTCTGGAGTCAGATAGACCTAGATTAGTTGTCTAGCTCTACAATTTATTAAGGATGCGACCTTAGGGAAGTTACTAAGCCTCTCTAAACTATGGCTTTTCATCTGTAATAGAGTTGATGCTTCAGAGTATTGTGAAGAATGAATGATACTGTAACAGAGCAATTAGCTCCATACCTGGCACATGCTAAAAGTGTTTAATAAATGTTAGTCACCTTTAAGATAATGATGATAGAATAATGTATGTGGTCAAGAGCAAATACTGAAGGCCATCATGCACAGAAAGTCACAAGAAGGCACAAAGGACAAGCATGATTCAGCTGCTGTCTTATGACTTTCACCTTGTTGCCCCAGGTTTGGGGGGATACTAGCGATACTTGCTTGCCCCTTCCATCAGAGCTTAGACAAAGACCATGGAACTGTCATCCAGTGCAGGCTGGAACACACAGGCAGGAAAATATGCACGGTCCCCCACTCTTCCCACATCCCATGGAGATATGCCAGCATCAGGCACAGCCAGACATGTCACCAGTTTGTGCACCAGGAGGTAGACCCCTTTTCCTGCCATTTTCCCCTTTTCATGGGGCTTTCAAGAAAGAAGCCTTCATAGTCTGGGAAGAAAAGTTTGAGTTTGACCACCAGCTGCTCAAGGAAGTTGCACAACAGTGCCGGAAACACCAGCTTTTAGCAGCTGGATGCCTTGTGAGAAGGTGGGGCACAATCCTTCCTGCTGACGAAGGGGAGCCAGCCTTCCCAACTGGCTCATTTCCATGCATACTGGTGAGAAGCATCTGGGTCATCCAGTGGACAGTCCTGCCTGTATCCCGGTAGTCCTTCCAGATAGTTAAACAAGGATTTATCAAGTGCCTAGTCTGGTCTGTATAGAGATGCAGCCCAACATAATGGTTAGAAGTATGAGCTTCGGAGTCCAATAGTCATAGATTCAAAGCACAGCTTCACCACTAATTAGCTGTGTGACCTCGGACAAGTCAGATAGCCTCTGTGTGCCTCAGTTTCCACATCTGTAAAAATTGGATAAAAAATTGTACCTAAAACCACAGGATTGTTTTGAGGGTTAAATGAGATAATATGTGAAAAGCACTCAGCACAGTGCCTGGCACATAATAAGTACAAATACATAGTGGCTAAATTGAGCTGTGCTCTCCTTGAATTTTAAAAATGGTAGGCCAAGTCCCTTCAACTGAAGCTGATATTTAGAGTTCTAAGACACACCTATGTGAAAAAAATCTCTCCTCATTGTTTCCTTCCAAACCACAAAATTTTTAGAGGTGAAATTGAATGTAAAGAACCTGTATCTACTTTCCTCCTCCACCTCAAAACCTTGGTCAGAGTTTGTAACTGCTGCTAGGGAGACTTCCCATTGTGTAATTACTGTAATTTCTCTGGCCCTCATGCCACCATTACATATTCCCTCACCCCATTTCTGGACTTCCTGTTTTCCCAGAACCATCTCTTACATACCTGCACCATTCAAAGCCTGGAGATACAATAATGAGCAAGATAGATAAGGGCCCCACCCTTCAAAAACTGCAATTCATCAAGGAAGGTAGACAATTAAATGAGCTAAACCAATACAAATGAATGAATAAGGGTAATAGCTCAAAACAGATGCAAATAACGTGGTTTGGTGTGAATGGATGAGGTTGCTTGAGGAAACCTTGCAAGAGAAAGCTACAAGACCAAAAGAATGATAGGAATTACCCATGGGAAGCAGAGGGGAAAGGGTGTCCCAAGCAAAGGCAAAACCCAACCATCACTCCTGATCTTCCTTTCAGGCCCAACTCAGGTTGCAACAGCCCAGTAAAAACTATTCCTCATGGCCATTAATCCTTCCTACCAATGGGA
Source organism: Cabassous unicinctus (assembly GCA_029593785.1). NCBI lineage: Eukaryota > Metazoa > Chordata > Mammalia > Cingulata > Chlamyphoridae > Cabassous > Cabassous unicinctus. Next base: position 30,495 of record JAQZBX010018727.1, on the reverse strand, counting down.
AACTCTTAAATTTTAGAACTACCATCTTGTTGAAATTTCTGCACCTCTCAAGAACTAAAATCTCTCCAGCACAACCTCAATTCAATCAGAGAAAGAGCAAGAAAGAAAAATGGGTTGCATTCGGAAAAGCTCAAAAGCTCACCATCTGTGAACTGTGGAGGACACTGGCTGGTCACGTTGCTAGAGAAAGCCAGCAGAAATGCAGAGCCACCTCTCTTCCTCCTCCCAAGACAAGAGCCCAAACTGCCTTCAAACCCAAACAGAGAATGACCCAGTTGACAAGGTCAAGCCATTTCTTTGCCTGTCAAAAAAATGGACTTTTTCAGTTTCCACTGTGGATAAAAATGTAATATTTCTGTTTGCAATTTCAATTTCACAGCTGACTGGCATCTGCAGAGACAGAGAATTCTAATAAAATTGCAGAAGCATTTAATACAATGACTGGCAGATGGGGAAAGGTTTGTAGCAACTCCATTTTTCTGATTATGTTAACAAAACATGGCATGTGCTTTTCTAATGCACTGACACAGTTTCATTTACAATTTAAATCTGATGACTAAAAACAATGATTAGGACTTGGGGGTGGGGGGGGAGGGCAATGCTGTTTACCACCTGAATAGTTTAATAATATATAGATCCTTATTTTTCCCTTTCTAATCAGACAAATTAGCATTCCAGTCTCTGCACTTAATAAAGTTACACAGGGCGATTTCAAAAAATTATTCTGAGTGCAACATTGCATCAATAAATTATTTATGCACACTTGATTTGGAAATTAAGCAACAACGAAGTATTCTTTAACCATAATAGAAAGCTTTTTAAATAAAAAGGCGGCCCAGTGGGGGCATTATAAAACTAAAAGCCATTACTGATAGAACGGGATAAGGCAAATGAGTACCAATTTTAGGGAAAGTTGCTACTCAGCTCATTAAGAAAAAATAAGTCGACAGCTTCTCCCTTAAAGCATAGTCAGCTGGTCAACATTCCCTAAGAGGTGGCCGAAGAAAAGGCTAAAGACAATAGTAAAACCAGTCATGGATGCAATTTGCTTACAGCCTCACTCTATGATTTTGACCAAGTTTCTTGGGCCATTTATAAACATTCATAAACTAAAAAGTATTGACCTGGCTCCCAAATGCTAGTCCTTGGACTGGTGGCTGACTGGCTCTATCAGTATCATGTATGAGTTTTTATTTTCCTTGATTTTAACACAAACTTCTGAGATTCCTGGGATTCCTTGGCTCCAACCACCAAAGACTCTGATGCACTGGGGATACTGGGGATGGGGTAGGGTTCAGGAATCTGCTTTTTAAAATTTTCAGGGGATCAGCCTTGGTCTAAAACATGACCATTAAATCGTACAACGAGAAACACAAGGCACAGACTTGCATTTGACTGAAAATGGCAAATACAGAAGTATCTATGTAACTCATTGACATTATAGCTATATCTAGATATTCTGAGACAAGCTGTAGCTTGAGGCATTTGTTAAAGTCACCATGCTTAAACTGAGTTTGGCAATACCTTTTGTCTTCAGACCCAGTTGTGCAGGACATGGAGCTTGTGTGAATTAAAAGTTAAGAGCTCTTGGAACAAGACAGCAAGATCAGAGAACACTTCATGTGGGGCAAAGGCTGTTTTTTTCAGAGCCAAGATAATAACTGGAAGCCACAGCAAGCTCTGGAGATAAACAAAATTGTAGGTTGAGGTAAATAGTTTTTCTCCTGCATCAAAAACACAGGCTTCTCCTACCGATGTTGAGGTAACTCATATCAGGATATTCTCAAATTGTTCTCTGCCAGTGAGATATTTTTCAGTCCTTAAGAACCTTTATCATGGAAATGCTCTTAAGTAAGAAATAACATCTTAAACTATATAATTTATCATCTAATTTCTCACCTTGATAATCAGCTAAGAGAAAGACCCTAAAAGAAAGAACTTCAGAATAACTGAGTGAAAGAGGGAGAGGGAGTAAAAGGGAGGGAAAGAGAAGGAGAGAGAGAAACCTTGTGAGAGGCAAAGGGTATGCACCAAGTTCCTCACAATATTTTCTGGAACAACCTTGCCAATCCATAAGATAAGAAAAATGTCATGCTGTACCTTCCCATTCCACAGAAGGCTTGCAAGGTTACAGCAGATGTTGTCATAACGCATCCCAGTGCTATGAAGAAATTAGCTGCATAGATCCACTATGATCACCTATCGCCTGGGGCAGTTTGAATGCCAAGTTTAGCTGATGATTGGCAGGAGAGCATTTAAAGAATGCCATTTCTGTCATTTTGTTACCTGACCTGCTGCCAGTTGAGTCTTTCCAGCCTGTTTCCAGTCTCATTAGTTGCCATGGATGCATCTCCTTATCTAAATGACATTTCAGTCAACATCTGCCCTACCACCACCCCAAAAGAGGAGTGTGAGTTCTCCAAGGAGAATTCTGGAAACAACTCAGTCTGTTTCTTATTACGATTATTATTATTATGACTTCAGTATGTAGTTTTCGGCTCAGATGAAGCTGCCTCTCTGGCCAAGTATTCATATAATAAGAACAGAGAATAAATTAAATTAATTTGGGCCTGGGGAAAAAATTCAGCTTGGCACCCCCAACTTATGCACATAAAATACAGAGTACAAATACATGGCCAACTCTTCAAAACAATGCCCTATATGTCTCACTAGTTCAGTAGGAAAACAAATACGAGCTAGAACCTACTCATGCCAGGCACTATACTGAGCCCATATGCTGCAACATTTATGCCTCTCACTCCACCAGAGGCTGGATTGTCCCTGTTACACATGGGAGAAAATGAGGGCTAAGAGAGGTTACATATGATGAAATAACCAGCTTCATATAGTCTTAATATGGGCCAGGTCTCTCCTAAGAGCTTTACATGCATCAACTCATTTAATCCTCAAAGCCATCTATGAAGTAGGCACCCATGTTACAGATGAGAATACTGAGGCACAGAGAGGTTAAACAACTTTCCAGTTTGACAAGGCTGGTCAGCCCCAGAACCAAGATTCAGAACCAGGCAATTTGGCTCCAGAGTCAGCATTTAGGCACAACTCTGTTTCATTCTCCAATAGCTTTGGTTCACAGAGATAACAGTTAATGGAGATGGATTCTAACTCAACTGGACTTCAGGTAAGGTACTTAACCTATATACGTTTACACACATTTCACCTGAACTCACTGGCTTTCAACACAAATAAGAATATAAATTCCTTCACGACACAGATTGGAACCCAAGGAATCATCCAAGCAAAGCAGTTAAATCAGGAATGCTTATTAACCAATTGATTTAAGGCTTCATATTCAGTCCTTTCCAAACTGTCTATATAAGGTAACTGCATTATAAAACCTCAGAGCAGCACACCTGGGAGTTTCTAGGCAGAGACACTTAGTACATAAAATGATGGACCAGAGTTAGCTCCCAGGAGGGCACACAGGATAGGGGAATGGAAGAGAAGAACAGGGAAGGAATAGGGAGGAAGTAGCAAAGGAGGAGAAAAGAGACACTGACTGAGTACTATGTTCCAGGATTTCTGCTAGGTAGTCTACATATGCTACTGCACTTTACCATCAAACAACCTACGAGGGATATAATAACATCCTCAAAATTGTCTTACTAGTGTGTAGCATGGATCAAAATTAAACTGACATCTGACGAACCTCAAAGCCCAAACACTTTCCTATACCCTCATGCTGCTTCCTCTAGGTTAAGCTCTTCAATTTCTATTCCATTAGCAAAATGACATTTGGCCAAATATCTGTTTGAGTCCCTGCTTTCAATCCTTTGAGGGATATACCTAGAAGTGGAATTGCCAGATCTTATGGTAATTCTATACTTAATTTTTTGAGGAACCACCAAACTGTCTTCCACAGTGGCTGCACCATTTTACATTCCCACCAAAAATGTATGATGGTTTCTGTTTCTCCACATCCTTTCCAACACTTGCTATTTTCCATTTTTTTAATAGAAGCCATTCTAGTGGATGTGAAATGGTATCTCATTGTGGTTTTGATTTGCATTTTCCTAATGGCTAATGATGTTGAGCATCTACAACATTGTGATTGTAATTAACATCATTGAATTGTATGTTTGAAAATGGTTAAAATGGGAAATTTTACCTGGCATGAATGTTACCAGAATAAACATTTTTAAAAAACCATAGACCTGGACAACTCAAAGAGTGAACCCTAATATAAACTATAGTTGATAGTAAAATTATAATAATATCACTTCATCAATGGTAACAAATGTACCACACTAATGCACAATATTAAGGAAAACTGTGTATGGAGGTGAGGAGGGCATACAGGGACTCTGCACTTTCTGCAAAAATTTTTTGTAAGCCTACAACTGCTTGAATAAAGCTTTTTAAAAAAATATTTGCTCAACCTCTCTTGCCTCCATTGCTTCATCTATAAAATGGGGAGAATAATAGCTTTTTCCCCCTTAGAGTTATTCTGAAGATTAAATGAGAGAGTGTTTATAAAGCACTTGAACTGTGCTTGGTACACATTAAACACACGGTCAACAGTGCTGATAATTATGTGCTAAGGAGGAGAAGGAACACATGCCAGGCATTGCCCTATGTGCAAGTGTTAAGAAATTACACCAGTTTGACAAAACATACCTTAGGCCAGTGCAGCGTAGAAGCCTCCTCAAGGACCAGCAGGAGACTTCCTTAAGCAAACTGTAATGTGCACACAAATCACCTAGACATCTTCTTAAAATGCATATTCTGGTTCAGGGGTCTTGGCTGGGGCCTGAGAGTCTACGTTTCTAACAAACTCCCAGGCAAATCATGCTGTGGCCCAGAGACCACACTCTGAGTAGCCAGGCCCTGAAAAAACTACTTTCCCATTTCTAAGTCTCTAAATTTCCCCTCTCAAGTGCCTGAGATAATGAAAACAAGCCAGGGAAAATAAATCATCTGCAACAACCAAATGTCAAATAAATTAGAGTCTCAAGTCCTGAGACTATAAAAGCTATTGAAGGCAGTTTCCCAGGGCTCCTGGGACTGCAAATCCTTTCTGCATGTTCTCCTGGCAGCCAGCTAATCACTGAGAGGAGTCGGTGTCTCCGTTTTCCTCTCTCTACTCCCGAACCAAAGGTGTAAGGATAAATCTGTTACGTGGCTCCAGATCCAATCTGAATTTGCAATCTATTTAAACTCCCAAATCTATCCTAAGAAGAGGGAGAACTAGTCTACTTGTGTTTGTTGGAATATTTGGAGTCTTTTCCCTCCCACTGTGTTCCTTCTAAGTGATTTTTTCCCACCAGCAACATTCCAATTTAATTCGCCCTCTTAAGAAGACAGACGCTAGAGTTCCTTTGTTATTAAGTGACCACAGGAAATGGCAGGGATTCTGATATGCAATTGAAATTGTTCCACATAACAGCCAACCAGAACATTCTTCCCTCATGCCCCCCAGGATCCTAGAATAACATCAATTAAGACAAATTTAGATAAAGAAAGTTGGGTTCGAAGAAATATTTTTTCTTCCAAGAAATATTATTGGCCTCATGGTGTGATCCAGTCAAGAAATGTTTCAAGTCTGACTCTGAGAGAAGCTTTCACAAATATTTTATGAGCTCCAAAATTACAATAATTCACTAAGCCCCTTCTTTCTACTTCTTCATCGTCCCAAGCAAAACACCAAAACCTCCCACATACCAGCAGAGGGGCATGGGGTAAAGAGAGCCAGGAGCTTATTCCTTTCACTCTTTGATATGGGCTGTCACAGATCCCTTCTTGTCCTGGTAAGCTGTTAGGATTTTATGGCCAACTACCCATGTACAATGAAGAAGGCAGGCTGTACTAGAACCTAACTGCTGAATTTCGCCCAGTTTTCACATATGTGGTCTCATTTGCAAGGTGTGCTCTAAATGATCTCATTCAAAGCCTAAGAAGAGCGTGGAGTGGTCAAGGACAAGGACTCTGCATTCAGATTTCTTGGACTCTGCCACTTACTATCAGTATGATCTTGGTTAAAACTTAGCTTCTCTTAGCCTCACTTTACTTATTCATGGACTGGGGTTAATAAAAGTACCAAACTTCTAAGTTTATTGTGACAACGAAATTAGATAATGACTATAAAATATTTAGCACAATGCCTGGCACATGTAAAAACTATTATTATCTTGCCTTGCGGAATTTCCTGGCTGTGAATGGAGGAAGCAGAATTTGAAATGTTTTTATCCCCTGTAACTCTACTGCCTGAGTCTATTTTAACATTAAATCCCTGGAGTTTAATAATATTATAATGTAACAGCCGGTGATAACCATTCTTCACTCTCTGAGCCTCAGCATCACCATCTCTAAAATGAGCGGGGTGTATTGAATTGTTCAGAGAGGCCCTCTTGGTTCCATGAGAATTGTCTAGATATTGTTGAGCGTGCTCCAGGAAGAATCCCCCAGGCCTAAAAGTGACTCCCCAAACAGCCCCTCCTTGACGCCGTGGCGGGACTAAGTCTACCTCAGAGCTACACAAATGGCAATCCCGTCACACTTTACCTGGCACTGTGTGTCTTTCATACCTTCGTCCAACAGGAAGGTATTACCATGTGCCAGCCACTAACCAAGGCACCAGGGTGGCCAGGATGCTTAGACGAGTGAGATGCACCCCCTAGAACCAAGAGTCACAAACCAGTAGCAGAATCAAGTGAGGTAACTACTCATGCAAAGACTTGGGGCCTCAGGCAGTGAGAAAATTTGTTTTGCTACCGATGCCCTAGAAATGTTGTTGGTGTCCTTCAGGGTACCTCCTATGGGCCCCAAGATTCGGGTAAAGAGTAGCAACCACTACAACACCTATGACTGGAGCTACCCCTACTACGGAGTGCTTCCGTGTCTATTCTCTACCAAACTATACCAGCTACCCCAAATCCTCATCACAACCCCCTGACTCAGGTCATTATTGTCAATGGCTAGAAACATCAGCCACCTTCCTGAGGTGGCTTCTTGAAACCGCAACAGGACAACTCACAGCTTTTGTAGCCTAAGAAGCTACACTTACCCCATATGAACCCCTCCTGAGTCGGCTGATGAGACCACAGACCACAGACCAGAACTTGATCTAGGTCAGCCAATTCATGGACAGGCTGAAAAAATAGCAGCTGAGCCAACTAAATTCTCCAACATTTCTCTGCCCAGGCTACACATTAGAATCACCTGCTGACCTTTTCAAACAAACAGGTACCAGGCTCCACCAAAGAGCAATTAAATCAGGTTCGTGGGAGAAGGAAGTTTGCAGGGAGGCTGTATGTATATTCTGCAAAGCTCCCTTGGTGATTCTAACATGAAGCCAAGGTTGGCACTCGCAGCTTTAGAGCAGTGGTTCTCAGAGTGTTCCCCAAACTAGCAATATCAGCCTCCTTGGAAACTTTGTTAGAAATATGGATTCTCGGGCTCCACTCCAGACCTACTGGATCAGAGACCCTGGTGTTAAGGCCCAGCTTCTGCATATAAACAAGCCCTCCGGGTGGCTCTGAAGTGCAACGAAGTCCGAGAACCACGGCTCTAGAGCTTTGCCACTCAAAGTGCGCTCCATGGGCCAGCAACATTGGTGTCACCTGGAGACTTGCTCGAAACCCAGACCCTCCCGCCCCAAGTTCTACTCCATGAATCAGAATCTGCATTTTAACAAGCTCTCCAGAAGACTGGTATGCACGTTAAAATTTCAGCAATACTGGGGGTGAGGGGGGAGTAATGAATTTTTAGTGGAAGAAGCAGCTCAATGTCATAAATGGGAAGCAATGATTTTCAAGCTAGGAGATGTGCTCCACCTACAGGGAATTTATCAGAACAACCTAATCATACGGGCATCCAGAGATTTCCTGATGTAGGAATCACTGCTGTCAATGAAAACATGTTGTTTCCCTCAGTGGGGCAGGATGGAAAATAGGTTTATAAAACAGAAATTGAGAAAGACTGATGGGGGAAGTGTGATGTCTCACTGCAAGCTGAAGATATGAGTAAACAAATACTGAGAGTAAGCAGAGGAGGTAAGTTATAGAAAAAATGACTAAGCAGACAAGTATAAAGAATCAGTCACCATGAGGGACAGAGGGAAGAAAAAGGAGCTAATCCCTAGAGTTGCCGTAGCGTTTCCCAGCATCTCAGTTCTGGTTTCAATTCAGGGATGTCCCCATCATAAGCATATTTTTTTTAGATAATTTGAAAGGGTCTCTACCCCTATAACTACATGCATTCACCTTCTGCTGTGGCCACCCCAGAGTGTCCATTGTAGAAGAAGAAAACAAGGAAGAAGCTGGCTTCATCAGCTGCCACAATCCCTTCTGCATTCCAGTTACTAAAGAAGAATCTGCCTTGAATCACACTTTCCTTCCTGAGTTCTGCTTCACACCCCAAAACCTAATAAATGCCTAGGAGACAGAAAGATCAGCAACAAGCATCAGCCCAATGACGGACAACGCACACATTTTTTTCTCCCGCACCGAAATTCAGTAAAGGCTTCAGCACTGGGCTCCCTGCATGCCCACTTACTTACCTCCCCTGGCAAAGCATCTGCTCTACTCGCACCCCATGCTTTGGCCAAGGTAAGATAAGGAAAGTTTGAGACATGCAGGGGAAGGATACAAAAATAAAATAATAAAATAAAATAAGAAGTGAAATTTTACTGAATTTATTGGATTGTGTCACCCCAAAAGATATGTTCAAGTCCTAACCGCTGGTCCTGTGAATGTTGACCCTGTTTGGAAATATTAGTTAAGATGAGGCCAAACTCCGTTAGGATGTCCTTATGAGGAGATGAAATCAGGACGCAGATAGACCAGAGAGTAGACAGCCATGTGATGGAGGCAGAGATTGAATTATCCCATGTGCCAAAGAACACCTTGGACCACCAGCGGTTACTGTCAGAGCTCTACAGCCTGCAGAGGAAGCATGACCCTGCTGACACTGATTCAGACTACGAAGCTCCACAGCTGTGAGACAATTCATTTCCGTGGTTTAAAGCCACTCAGTTTGCGGTGCTTCGTGACGGCAGTCCTAGGAAGCTAAGCCAGCCGTACACTACGTAAGGCTGTTTCCTCAATATCCGAGAAAGAGGATTTGCTTAAATTATGGAAAATGATACACTTGATAAGAAAAAGGACCTCCATCCTTAGGAAAGTTTGTTCTATTTATATCACAGATCCCTGTGAATTGCTAAGTCCATAATTCATAATGTCCAGGGCAGAATATCCCTCAACAAAAGTGCAAACTATAAACTATCATGAGAGATATTCTTATGAGATGTGTATCGCCATGCTGCAATGACTGTGAGCCCTGGACCAGACCCACCCAAGTACATGGAATACAAAATAACCAAATGAAGAGGGCTGCTTGTATTCGTTCATGCTTCAACTAAGAGCTTACCATGCCCATATGGAAATCCCTGTGTTCCCAAGAATGGCCAGGTCTCAATCTGTCAACAACCTCACCCTACTTAACAGTGCTCACACCTGTATGACATATATCCCTGCACAATTCTCCAGGCACTAGCTGAAAGTGTTCCCTTTCTCTCTCACCTAAGAAATCGCAATGGAATGTAAGTGAGAAAGGAGGATATTATAATCTGAATAACCTTGAATATGCTCTGAATTATGATTTAAGTAAATCATTTACACTTTGGAACTTTATTAAAAGATAACAATACACTTTTAATTCAATCATTCAACAAATATTTATTAGAGCACCACCTATGTGCCAGACAGCATTCCAAGGGCTAAAGCGAAAAGCTCAAACAAGGCAAACGCATTCTCTGTTCTCTCCATTTGGGAACCATACAATTAGAAAAAAATAAACCATTAGGAAAAAAAAGGCAGGTTACAGAATAACACATATAATAGGATCTCATTTGAGTAAAAATACACAAACCAAAACATCAAAAATATATGCACATATAAAATACACATAAAAAAGGTTCTGGTAGGATATCCTCTAAATCACTGGTGAGCAAACTTTTTTTCTGTAAATGGCCAGATAGTAAATATTTTCAGCTGCATAGGCCATACAGTCACTGTGGCAACTACTTTATTTTGCCATTGTACTGCAACTGCTGCTATAGACAATACAAAAGCAAATGAGCACGGAGGCAGGTCAGATTTGGTCCTCAGGTTGTAGATTGCCAACCTCTGCCTTAAGATATTAAAAGTAGTTTCCTTTATTTCTCTACATCCTCTCCAGCATTTGTAGTTTTCTGGAGTTTTGTTTGTTTGTTTTTTGTTTTTTTTTTTGTTTTTTAATAATGGCCATTCTGTAAGGCATTAAATGGTATCTCATTGTAGTTTTGATTTGCTTTTCCCTAATAGCTAGTGATGTTGAGCATCTTTTCATGTGCTTTTTGGACATGGTGTTAATAATAGGGTGGTTTTGAGAGAAAATACACCAAAAGTAAGCTGTGAACTATAGTTAGCAGTAATATTTCATCATTTGTAAAAAATGTTCCACAATAATGTAAGGTATTGGTGGTGGGCAATGTATGGGAATCCTGTATGATATGCATGATTGTTTTGTAGACTCATAACTTCCCTAAATAAAAAAAATTAAAAAAAAAGTGGGTTTCTTTACAGGAGACTTGGGGGAGATGAGTTTAAAAAGTGAAATTTCACTTTTATCCTGTGTACTTCCATTGCATTTGAATATTCTGCCCAGCACTGAATTCTCAGTCCCTAGCACAATGCGGCATATGGTAGTCACAAATGAATAGTTTTTTAAAAATAAATTAATAATTGGAGGAGTGAGATTTTTAAGAATAAAATTTTAACTTAAAGAGGCATTAAGTATAATAAATAGTATGATAGAGGAAGTACAGGATACTCTTGGACACAGAAAAGGGGCACCACCCCCAGACTAAGAGTGTCAGGGATGGGTTCCACAGAAATGAGGATCCAAACTCACTAAAACCCTCCATGGTATGTGATTATATCTCAAGGCTGAGAAGCTGTGCCTCACAAGTGCTAAGCAGTATACAGATTGCCAGAACACTTAATCAGGTATGAGCAGTTAGCTCAAGTGGGAGGCTCAGAAATATCTGGGTTCAAGCTGTGTTCCTTCATGGCAGCTCATGGGCTCTGAAAACCATCTGACCCCAAGCCAGGCCACACTGGGACAAATGGTGGAAGAAGAAGAGATTGACCCCTGCCTGAGTGTACTCATCTAGACCCAATGATGAAACCGGCAAGGTGGAGAGACTGTCATCCTTCCTGCTGAAACGGGGTTGCGAGAACAGTGAGAAACGACAGGTTTGAGCTCTTGCTTAGAAACCTATGTCCGTGGACACTATCTCCTCCATAGCAAACTTAGTGTCAGTCACTTCTTTTAAGAGAGCAGCAGCCTGTGAACAAAGAGAAGACAAAAGCACTGCTCTTTCCTGGAAGCCCCCACCACACACTACTCCTAAACAATTGTCATTCAAACAATCTCCTAAAGAGGGGGATTTAATCCTATCTCAAAAACTTGCAAATGCCTTCAAAAGAAATTTCAAATGAAATCCAGCTTTGCCGTTGAAGTTTATTTAAAAGAAAGAGACCAAAATAGAAAGGTTAACATTAAATAAAAAGAGAGACCACAAAGTTTCAGTTATAGCATTCTCTTTGCAATTATCTTGTGTTAATATAGAGAGGTACCCAAAACCTGCATTTTCACATGTGAAAAAAAAAAATCCTCTTTGACCCTTTGTTAGTTTTCATTATCAGGAAGAAGAAATGTTACATTCCTTCAGGAACTTGTACATGGATCTTTGGCTCCACTAGCTGGTTGTAATTTAAACATAAATGAAAGAGAAGTGGCAGTGGGGGGAAGTGTGTCTGGGATATAGAGAAGTCAGGAAGCCTTATGCCTTGGCCCCTCTTTTGAAAGGCCAAATCCACATGCTTAGGAGAAACTGAGTGTTGGGTTACTCTTCGGGGACTCTGTAACTAGTGCTGAATTGGCTTAAGGCCCTATCTGGAGTTTATGGGCCTCCAGCCCTAATCCCTACTGAGTCCTACAAAGAGCCCAATACTCCCCAATGTTGGCCAATAGACCCAGGGGGCTCTTTCCCAGCAACAGAATGTCCTCAGACAGTCTGTCTATGAGCCTTGCTTTCCTCAAGGCACTCTCCCAGCTGTTCCCTGTGTATCTTAGGGCCTTCCCTGTTCTCAATGCTTCTAGGTCCTTTTGTCTTCCAATAGTTTCTGTCAGCATATAACCCAGAGAAAAGCTTCTGGTAGTCAGGGTCCGTGCTGAGCCCTCCAGTGACAGCTGAACTAATCCATAGATAGCATCCTTAAGGATTGTTTGAGAGCCTTTATAAAGAGCTGCATCTGGTAAGAAAATCTGAGATGTCCATTTTGATCTTGAGACATGCTGAGGAGGGAGGATGGGGGACAGGAACAGAGCCAAAGAGGAGATGAGGCTGGACACAGGAAAGAATAGAACCAACATTTCCCAGGAAAAATAGAACTAACATTCCTTCTGTTCAAATGAGTCTTGATCAAGAGCCTAAGTTTTTCTTCATGGCTATAGGGTGGTTAATACAAACTGAGTCCCGAAATGGTTTTATTTATTCATTCACCCCAGCAGTTTTTCTGAATATCCAGTGGTTATTGCCTTATAGCTCAGAAGGCGCTATAGCCCCACATTAGTGGATATTAGATTTTCTCCTTTGACATTGCTAAGGTCTATGGTTTAAGACACACAGTTACCTTGAGAACAGAAACGTGATCTCTTTGTAACACAGGATTCAGAATACAGTAAGTACTCTTTGAATGTTTGATGAAAGAATGAATGAGTATAGGAGTGCTATTCACAATAATTCAGAGTTAGACTACCCTGGAATAATTTTGAACCAAATAAGTCTCTTGGTGAAGCCGTCCTCCTACCTTGATTCTTTATATCCATCTCAGTAGAATTAAGGAGTATATGTATTTCTCATACAACCTTTTTAAAACTATATGTTACTAAATTTCAGGCTTAATGACTTTTCATAGGAAACCCACACCCTATGTTGGGAGTAATCTCATGGGATTCACCTTAGACCATCACCCTTTGGAAGACACCCAGGGGATGGAACACAGTACATATTGGACAAAACCACCCATTTCTGCCGTATCCCCTCAGGTTCCTGAGCAGGAGAGATATCCCAGCCAAATGAATCATCTTTACTCCTAGACAGAAATTCCCAGACTGCCTTTCCCTGAACTCAATCTCTGCCCATGATCACAGATTCCCTGATCTCTTTTCCTTCTCTTGACCTTTAAGAAATTTTGGAACTTTCTTACAACTCGGGACCTGCCCCCAACTTCTTCTCATCAGGTCACATCTATAGGGTTCACTGGCACCCTGGCATCTCTTAATCAGGTGGTAACATAGTGACTGAGAATGGGGCCCAGAGTCATTCTGCCTGGATTCAAAACTCACCTCCACAACTTGCTAGATGGGTGACTCGGATTAAGTTACTTACCCTCTCTGTGCCTCAGGTTTTGCATCTCTAAATGGACATTGTACCAGAACAATGCCTCAAAGTCAAGTTTTGAGGATTGAATGGGCTAATCTGGCATACAGGAAGAGCTTAACCCATGTTAGGTGTTGTTTTGGTAGCAGTAGTAGTAGTTAAGGGTAGTATGGGTAGTAGTGGTGGTATTGGCAATGGTGATAGTAGTAGTAGTAATTGTTGTAAAGGTATTGTGGTATATATTTAAAGGAACACTAGCCATTAGGGAAATGCAAATCAAAACCACAACGAGATACCACTTCACACCCACAAGGATGGCTATTCTTAAAAAAACGGAAAATGACAGGTGTTGGGGAAGATGCGGAGAAATTGGGACTCTAGAGCATTGTCAGTGGGAATAGAAAATGGTTCTGCTACTGTGGAAAGCAATGCGGCAGTCCCACAAAAGGTTAAATATAGAATTACGATAAGACCCAACAATCTCTCTTCTGGGTATATATCCAAAGAGAGTGAAAACAGGGTCACAAAGAGATACTTGTACACCAATGTTCATGGCAGCATTATTCACAATTCCCAAAAGCTGGAAACAAACCATTTGTCCATCAACAAATGATGAGATGAAACAAATTGAGGTTACAAACACAAATGGAATATTATTCAGCCATAAGAAAGAATGAAGTTATGAGATACGCTGCCTCATTGAAAAACCTTGAAAACATTATGTTCAGTGAAATAAGACTCTTACGAACAAATATCACTTATAAGAAGAAGTAGACAATTCTCAGAGATAGAAAGCAGATTAGAGGCTATGGGGGGTTGGGGAAGGTGGAAAGGGGGAATGTTTGTAAAAATGAAAAAATAAAAATAAGGTTTTTAAAAAATAGTACTAACTAATAAGTCAACTTTTTTTCAACTGTCAAGTTGAAAAACTTTATGGACTTCGGACTAAGGAATTAAACTTGTTTTCATGTGATATCAGAAAACAGAACCAGAACAAGTAGTCAGAAATCGCATGAATTCAGTTTGAGATTCAACATAAGAAATAAACTTCTCTGTAAAAAAAAAAAAAAATTGTAACACATGTATATAAAGGTACACAGGGTTTCAATACAAACAGACCTGGTTTCAAACTCCAGTTGCATTTCTCGCTAGCATTGGGCAATTCACTTTGCCTGTCTAAACCTTAATTTTACCCATCTGTAAGTTGCAGATAACCATATAATATCTGTCATAGAGTCACTGTGTGGATTAAATGAGAAAATGAATTTAAAGCATTTAGCACTATCCCTGGCCCAGAGTGGGCCCCAATGAACAGCAGCTTTTAAATACAGATGATCTGATTCCTCACCTCAATTCCACTACACTTGGATTTTTCAACCACATTCTTCCCCCAAGTCTCAAAAAGGTACATAATTTTGCAAGACAAAAGACTGAACACAGCTAAGCGCCAGCTGTTCTTCTTTATCAACTAACCCTAGTGTGGGCAATACCATTAAAATGCATTAGTGCCTCCATGCTGGAAGGCAGGCTCAACCCAAGAGGGCAGTTCATTTCCAAACCCACATGTTCTCCAGCCAAAATGAGCCACACATCCCTCACAGCCACTTTGAACAGCATTTCAAGGTCACTTTCTGGGATAGGAATTGTCCCTCAGCAGTCACATAGCTGACATTTCCTTTCGTTTACCTGCAAGGCCGGAAGTCATCTGAATGAAATCTTTTTGCCTTCAAAGATTGTGCCTCAGGTAGAAGTTCCTGACTGCTGCACGCCTGGGGCTCGGGAAATCGCTCTCTCTATTCCAAATGATTCATAAGACACGCCTGTGTTTTAAACATATACATGCAGGAACAAAAAGAGCTTTCATAAGGAGTAAAAAATCATTTTCCGCCTTTCAACCACTTGAAAAACTTGAAAATCTCCTCAAATAGTTTATCCATGATTTTTGAGCATTTGCCATTGCGCTCCATATAAATGCAAATCCTGGCACTCAAACAAATCTAAGGAAATGTACAAAGGAGAGTTAGCTACTGTTTTCATAATAGTTATAACCTTATATCCTGAAATTGCTTTTCAAGAAATAACTTAGGAAAGGTGATTCTCTTTCTACCTGATGGAAAAAGAAACCAAAGTTTAACATCTACTTTATAGTTTACTTGATGTTCTATAAGCTCTGTCCCACCTGCCATTCAATTCCTCTCCCTGCCAAGTTCCTGATCATTTGACTGTCACCCATGAGACTTCCCTCAGTTTTCACAGATTCAATTTACAAGGAGTACGTGGAGAGACCCTCTAGCAGGAACCTGCAGCAAAAATATCCCCCTCAGGAACCTATACTTGAAGAAATATTCTGAAAACTGCAAAGCTATGTCTTAATGTCAAGAGGAAGGCAACTAGGCATGAGATTGAGGGACAAGTTCTAGTAGAAGTAGGCTCTAGAAACGCAAATGCCACCCAGAACAAGCCGGGAAGTGCCATGAGGATGCAGGTCATCTCTGACCCGTTCAAGGTTGTAGCCACACTGCCTGGCACAGTGCTGAGACAGTGGTTTATAAATATTTATAAATACCTAATATATACCAAACATCTTTTAGATAAGGCCTAGAGCCTTATTCAGTGCAGTATCCCACAAATACCTACCCTGGAGTTTTGTAGTTGTTGTCTAATTGTTTATCTGCCTGATTACCTGTACCATTGAGTATTTATATTCCAGACTCTGAGTTAGACACTAGTATGTGCATTATCTCATAATAGTCACAACAGTCTTATTGGGGAAAGTATTATACTCAATTTACAAAAGAAAAAATGGAGCTCAGAGAGGTTAAACCAGTTGCCACAGGTTACACAGCAGTGAGTGGCAAGAACTAAATATGAACCCAGGTCTTTATGACTCCAATATCCATAACTTTTCTTCTATCACATATATCTCTAAGAGTGTTAGTAGCATTAACACATACACACACGCATACACACAAAAACACACACATACACAAAGGAGCCATAATCAAATTAGTTTGAGAATCATTACAGTTTTTCTTTACTGCAGGTCCCAGAGCCTTTTCCATTCCAATGCAAAAGATAAATCTCCAAAAAGAGGCTGAGAGGAAGTGGCATATCCCAAACTAATTTTATAGAATCCTTGTTTATGGAGCTGCTCACGGGACCACTGTCCCATTTGCCCAGATTTTGATAAATAGTGTGCTATATTGCTCCACATGTTGAATAGAAATGGTCTGGTCTTCAGTCTTGGAAAAGAACCCAATTATCTAAGAAAGGGTAAGGCATGAGGGATGCTTTCTTTCTACTATGTTAATAAGCTCCCAAATCCCTTAACTCTGCATAGATATTGAACAGTGGGAATTTCCATCTGCAGAAACTAGCAAAATTCAAAAGTTACTATAATAAAAGAAGTGAACCTACACCCGCCCCAGCTTCCTACACCATCAATATTCCCAATAGCTGCTAAATCCTGAAAGGCCAGAAATCCACTGGAGTGCAGAGGAAGAGAGAGGACTATTTCACCGAATGGAATATTTTCTAATATTTCTCCCTATTCCTATTCCAAATATATCCATTTTGATATTTGTGAGGTTCTACATTCTTTCTTCTCTCTCGCTTAAGGATCTGATATATAATCAGTTCTCCAAGGTGGCTGAACAAATGGTAAAGGAATGATACCCGGCATATCTGAAAAAGTTGGAGGTTGGGAAGAATCTAAGCTGAGAGACTTCTAAAACCAACATTCCAGATTTCCAGTCCCAGCAGCTACCTCAGTTACTTTCTCTCTAAACCTTTTTGTTTCAGTTATTTATTTTTTTGAAATGTGACCCAGGACAGGCCTCAAATAAAATGTATATGTTACTTTGAATGCCTCTCCCCCACTCCTTTTCTGCCCATCAAGATCAAATTTTCTACTTCAGAGACCATGCCTAAGAATGTATCATGTCTGCAGCACAATATTCATTCATTCATTCATTCATATTCATTCATTCAGTAATGGTTCCTGGCCCATAACAGAGCACTGAGGATGCAAAATGAAAAAGACATTGTGCCTGTCTTGAGGAAGCTAAAAGTTTAGCTGGATATTAAAACCATTGATAAAGGCTGCTCTAAAAGTAGAACAGAAAGACACCTATATCAGCCTAAGGGAATATGGAAGTCTTCCTAGAATAAAGCTATGGTGAGCTTCGTAGACATTTATGCTTTAGTTCCAAAAATATTATTGAGTGGTTACCATGGGCAGATATAAGGCAGACCAGGTCTTCTTTTTCACGGAATTTACATTGTAGTGGAAGTACAGAGATAATAAGCAAATGAAAAAGAAAATGTCAGGCAATGCTTCACTGAAAAAATAAAAGAGGATGATGTGATAGAAAGTGGCTGGTGGGTTATGGAAAAAGTCCTCCCTGCGACCTAAAAGACTAGGAAGAGGTAGGCATGCCAAGATCTAAGGGCAGTGGTTTCCAGGCATTAGCTGTGTATTTGTGTATTATTGGATAACTTTTTTCTTTCCCTTTCTGCCTCTCAGATTCCATTTTAAATCTAAATATAAATAATGTTTGGATTATTTATACCACTACTCCTTCCTAATACTGTACATAAACTAGAGTTTGACTGTACCATCCAATTATAAAGACATAGCTTTTCTGTTCCATCTGGTCCAATGAACATGAGTACTCACTAATTGACGGGCACAAATTGATTGGAAAATTCAAGACCAAAACAGTAGAAGCTAAATTGTTCCTGAGATTGATTCAGACAATTTTCAGATGCGAGGGTGGGGGGAGGAGGTGGAGGAGGGGAAGCAGGGAGGCAGACCCGAAGCCCATTAAAATCCCTGCTTCTGATCAACAGCCAGCGCTGTCCTACAACTTAAGGACTGTATAGGATACGGAGGAATAGGGCCAGAACACTAAACCTAATAGCAGAACCATTGCTGAGATCCCCAGAGACTCACGAGTTTCACATCTGGGCAAATGACCTCCTTAGGATTTCACCCAGAGCAGAATAGAAGATGATGTCTCTGATTGCTAAACTGAAATATTTTTAAATTGCACTTTACCAGCTGCTTGACATTATCAGGAAAGAGGAAAAGGCCTCATCTGAAACAAGAAGGATTTAGGGAAGGAATGGGACAGAACTTCCTAACAGCAAAAAGAATGTTTCAGGACTGCTATATAATAGCAAAAAGGGGGAGAGGGGAATCAAAGAATAACTAGGGATTAGTTAAATAAATTGCTAACTTTATACAGCGGGACACTAAAGCAACCTTCAAAATTATGATTTAGATGTATATTTATAAATCTTTCAAGTTGTTCAGAATCCATGGTTAAAGTAGAAAAGGCAAACCACAAATCAGTATGTATAGTATGATTCTCTTTTTTAAAGAACAAAGAATATAGTTGCATCTTCCAACCAAGATTTATGTCTGGGTGGAGGAATGGCAAGCACATTTTTTCCATAAATATATTTCTAATTTTTTTTATTTATGTACTAAATAAATGATGAAATTTTAAAGAAATTTAAAGTAAGAAGCATGTACATTCTGTGGGACTTTCTTCTGCTAACAGCCTTCTCCTAGGTGCTAGGTTTTCCCTTCTTCCCTATTCAACTGAGGCAAGTGTAACTTTTCAGTCTGTGTTACCTTGAGCTCTTCTTTGAGTGTCTATTATCATTCCTACTTTTAATTGGTTTCCATATTTTCTGAGTCTATCTTCTTTCTCCAAATCACCCAATATCGGAGTTGAAAGCAGCTTTAGATTTGATGCAGTTCGGCCTCCAACTCTGTTATCAAGTAAGATGGATGTAGGTCAAATTAAGAAGCAGAACTCTCAACTGTCCAAACCACGGGTTAGCAAACAACCACCTGAAGGCTCAATCCTGCTTGCTGGGCTAATAAAATAAAGTCTGAAATAAATACAATAAAAAAATTAAGTTTTTTGTAACACAGCCATGCCCACACATTTGCATATTGTCTATGGCCTTTTCACACTACAACAGAGTCAAGCAGTCCTGACAAAGACTATTTGGCTTGGAAAACCTAAAATATTTACTATATGGCCCTTTACAGAAAAAAATTTGCCACGCCCTTGTCTAAACAATTCCTCACAAAGTCAGAAATCCAAAGATCACATTCTGACCTACACAACATCCAACTAAAGAAGATAAAATCCCTTCTGATATGCCTTCTTTAATCCCTCTGGGGTTAAATCATATTTCCCCTCACATATCATTGATCACAATTGCATCAGCTGCCATCACATGTTCATGCCTAAATCAATCACTCTCCAGAGAAAGGAATTATATAAATAGCTTCAATTAACCCAGTTTATGAATGAGCTACAACTAGAGACATGTGCTCTGATAGGTGAAGTATCACTTAAGGACTGGGTTTGGCTACATATAACATAGTACCCAAATAAGAATAACCCAAACAAAAAATGGGGTTCATTATTCTTTCATGTTAACAAGAAATCCATAAGAGGTCCTGGACCAGTACAGAGGCTTAAAGATATGTGACCAAGAGAGGAATCTTCAATTTTCTGGGCTTTTACCTGAACATTGTCACGAGATGATTGCTGTGGCTCCAGGCATCATATCCGTAGGTCATGTAGGAAGATGAAAAAGGAGAAAAAAGGGTGCAAGCCAAAAGACAATGCTCCCTTTTCAAGAGCTTTCCCAGAATACCACATAACTTCCCTATTCATCTCATTGTCTAGAATTGTCATGTGACGACTCCTACCTGCAATTGAGTCTGAGAAACGCAGTTATTCAGCTGGGCACACTTACTGCTCACAATCAAATTACATTTTTATGAGTAACTAAAAATGGATGTTGGGGAGGCAACTAGAAGTTTCTGGCAGAGGTGGACCCTTGAACAAAATCAAAGCTTTGGGCAAAAGAGAAGGATAAATAATCCACAATATTAACTACACATCTAGTGAAGGAAAACCTCAATAGCATCTCTGATAAATTCTTTTACTTTACTACTTATTCATCTCATATCATCCATTCTTTGTCAGCAAAATAAACTGTTAACAAAGCTCTTGCTTCTCTTTATTTTAATAGAGAATATTCAACTGCACTAGGAATTAAAGTCTCCTTGTCCTTTGCATACCTTGATTTAATGAATAAAGGAAAAAAAAATCCTTGACCATGTCCTTTTACTTTGGATTCTTCATTTGCTCCACCTCCTGGACACACTGCTCCTTAATTAATATTTGGGATGAAAGGTGATAGAGAAACACCAGTGTCACAAAAACAAACTGAAAATATTTTCCTTACAACAGGGAGCAATTTTCATCTCTGAATTTCTAACCATGCCATTGGAAATAATGTTTAAAAATCATTTCAATTTCATTCATTCCATCTGACAAGTTAGTGTTGATATGGTTCTTTAAATATTTAATAATTGCTTGAGACATTTCCCTTTATTATAATTCTATGGTCAGAATCCCTTTGCTCTTTCATCAATCCCAGGGTCTGGAACAAACAGAGGCAGTTAATTTCCAGGCAAATGTTAAATCACATGATCTCTATTCCAATTTCCTGAAGGTCAAATGAAGCACTCAATTGAAGGGTGTGTGTGCATTCTTCTCCTTCCCCTTCACCAGTCATTCTTCTTTTGCTTCCCATCTGACCCCCCTCCGTCTACCCACACCCTCCCAATCAAATCAAGCCAGGCTTCTCTTAATCATCATCAGGGAGACAAAAAGGTATAGCTTTGGAGCATCAAACCACAATTTCACACTCCATTTGCACAAGAACTCAGAAGGCTGCTAATGTGCTGTTTGCTTTTTAGCAAGCATCTCGGCAGTCATCACGGAAATGCATTTTGGCGCGCCTCCCAGGGCAAGGGAGCTATTTGTGAGAGCTTGTCTTGAAATGCCTACATGCAACATTAGGATGTCCACCGCCATCTGCAAATTGGACCTGGCCCAGAGACAGTTGTGATCAGACCAAAAGCATGAGGAAAGTAGATGCCACTTTTCTTCTATTTCAGCCCTTCCTGACCCTCCACCAATCTGGTTCCACTTGACAGGCACTTGTAGGACCCACCCTCCACCAACCCTCTTTTAGACCATTTGACAGTATAAAGCCTTCTGCATTAACCCATGGTAGCACACTCATGTTATCAATTAGAAATGACTTTCTTTCTTCTCTGCCATCCACGCCTCCAGATCAGGAAACACCCTTCCTTGACAATCCCCACAAGAAACATTCAAAGCAGCAAGAGAAACTGAAGCCACACAATGACCTTTGTCTCACAAACCTGCTCCCATCACCACTGTAAGGCCAACGCTTCCTGCACCACCTTCTCCAGGGCTCTGAGCACTTACTGTTTCCAAGCCACCAATAAATAATCTATAAGCAGGTTCACTTCCATTCAGTCACTAATTATTGAATACCAATTTCTGTTCCAGTTCATTTCTTTTCAATCACTAATTATTGAATACCAATTATGTGCCAGGCACCAACAAGAGGAAATTCCTCACCTGGAGATAGCTTACAGTCTACCAGTGTCACTGAAACAAAACAAAACTGAGTGAACAAACCAAATATTGTGTAAGTGCTGGGATAGCAGTATGCACACGGGTAGAGGAACACAGAGAAGGCAGAGAAGGGACCCTTCAAAAACCAGAGAAATTAGAGCTGCTTCCTGGGGAAGAAGATACATGATGAGCTGAAACTTGGAGAAAGTGTATGAATTGGGCAGAGACAATCACAGGCGCAAGGGTGCAGAACTTAGGTGAGGGGCTAGGAACAAGCAGCTCTGTACAAGAGGCCACAAGTGAAGTGCGATGACACGAGAGAGGCAAGGGAGGCACAGGTCTTACGAGGCCCTGTGTACTATACCAAGGAACATGGATTTCCTTCTGCGCAGGGGAGCCCTTCAAGGGCTTTTAGGAGCAAAGCTATATGATAAGATTTATGTTTTGTATAGGTCACTCTGGTACCTGAGCAGAGGATGAATTTAAGAGGGAAAAGACAGAAGCAGGTGGCAGTTAGAAGGCTGTGGCAGTAGAGCAGAAAGGAGGTTACAAGGTAGCCATTGTGTAGCCAAAGAGCAAGAATAGATTGGAATAGATTCAAGAAACTATATGGGAGGAAAACCTGGGCAGATGTAGTGATTATCTGGATCTATGGAGTTAAGAAGAGAAAGGAGATTAGGATGACTCCCACATTTGTGACTTCAGTGACAATGGATGCAAAAATAGAAGGAGTGGGCATGAGGGGCAGTACACTGTTCAGTTAGTGCCTATTGAGTTTGAGAAGATGCTTGGGGGACAGCTAAGTGGATATGTCCAAAAGTTAAGTGGCTACTGGAATGGGAAACTCAGGTAAAAGGACAGGGTAGAAGATAGAGACATGTGCGTTATTAGCCTTCAGGGTTTATCGAAACCACGAGACAATACGGGGTCACTTTATCAAAATGTGTAGCACAAGAGCAGTCAAACAGATGCTGCTGGAGGGGCATGAAGAATACAAGTGGTCTGTGAAGAGCAGGAAGAGGAATGGACAGAGGAAGAGGATGAGCATCACCAGTAGAAGGTGGTGGACAGAAGCCAGGGGGCTAGAGAGTTCTGGGAAGAAGAATGGATTTGTGGAAAAACAAAGCAAATCCAATGCACATATTTACCCCTCCCTCCCTTCCTCAACAAAAGTGACCGTAAAAATATTTTTAAGTTATAAATGCACAAAGATAATAGAATTTGAGATAACAGCAGATTAGGTATGTTGACAAAGTTTTGGGAATTGGAAAGGAGATGGGCAAGTATCAATAACTGGAGACAACAAAACATGCAAGGGCTTAAGGTGGAGGTAGAAGAATACAGAAAAATATCCTATGTGCATAGCAGGCTCAGGAACTGGAGAATATATTCCCCTGAAGTTCCAAGTATCATTGGGGCTGTAAACGGAAAGCTAGTTTGAAAGTTCATGTAAAGAATAGGTACACTGACGTCCCACAGCAGGTGACTGCCCTGCCCCACCTCAGCTGGAGAATGGATGCTTTATCTCTGGAGAAGCTGAACAGGAGAGCGTCCAGTCTGAGGGACAGC
Organism: Cabassous unicinctus; assembly: GCA_029593785.1. NCBI lineage: Eukaryota > Metazoa > Chordata > Mammalia > Cingulata > Chlamyphoridae > Cabassous > Cabassous unicinctus. Next base: position 6,993 of record JAQZBX010018727.1, on the reverse strand, counting down.
AGGTCCAGCTGAGAGTAGGAATAAGCACTGAAAAGAGGGCAATTCGCTAGAACTCTGGTATTGAGCAGCAAGACCCCTGACTTCCTCTCTTGCCTGCCTCCCAGAATGCTGGTAGTCCCCCTCATCCCACCTCCCAACCACACACTCACAGGCAGGAGATGGAGGAATCCTCCTCCCTCAGGAAAAATAAACAGCTAAGAGAAAAGAATTACATATTCTGATGATTGCAGGGGGGAGGGTAGTGAGATGTACCAACGAAAAGGCCAAGGCACCCCTTTATCAACCTTCTTTTAAGCTCTGCCATCCCCACTGAGCTTCTGATCACTTCCAAACATTTTTAGTAATTGGAATGTGCAGTCAGTGATCGCCACATATTTGAGGAAAATAACTAACATGACAAACAGAATCTAAGCAAACAGTGTTTTCAAAAAGGGATCTTGGGAGAAACAGAGGTAATGCAGAAGAGCTCTAAAAAGAATTATAATTAATATCTTCAAAAGACCCATGATGTGAGAACAATATGTATTTCAAAAATGGAAAATAATAAAACAGAAATGGCTATGGAAAATGGTAAGTATGATATCAAAAAACTGAAAGATAGATTCAATAGATGGAATTAGAAGATAAAGTAAGTAAAATATCCCCCAAAAGCATAAAAACAAATAAAAATGTAAGAAATTTCCAGAAATAGAGAGATAATATTACCAAAGAAATAATGCAAGAATATTTTCAGAAATAAATCACATGAGTTTCCATATCAAGAGAGTTCAACAGGTGCCCAGCACAAAGCGTAAAGGAAAATCCACCCTAAGGTACATCATTGTGGAATTTCAAAAGAGATCCTAAAAACTTCCAAAGAGATAAAATAGGCCATTTATTTTTTCATTTATTTAACAAATATTTACTGAGGGCCTACTGTGTGCCAGGAACTATTCTAAATACTGGGGATTCAGCAAAGAGCAAAACAAATTCCCTGTGTCCTTAGTGGTAATAAGCAAATAAACATGTCCATATATAGATGGCAGGTGCTATGAAGAAAAATCAAGTGGGTATATGAGAACAGAAAGTTCCAAAGGGCCAGGAAAAAGTGCTATTTTATACTGATTGGTCAAAAAAGATCTTATTCATAAGATGACTTAAGATTCAAAAGGTTAGCTTTATGGATATCAAGATATATTAGAAAGAGAGAATATCAAGTGCAAAGTCCCTGAGGTAGAAGTTTTCTTGTTAATGCTTGGTATATAGTACAGAGACCAGTGTGGTCAAAATAGAATGAGTGAGGAGAGTGAGAGGAGGTGAGATCAGACCACTAAGTGGGCACAGATCTCATAAGCTTGTAGGTCATTGTCAGGTCTTTGGATTTTACTCTAAGTGGACTGGGATGCTATTAGAGGGTTTTGAGCAAAGGAATTGTATAACTTGATTTTACATTTTTAAAGTATCTACTTTTGTTGCAGCATTGAGAATAGACTGTAAGGGAAGAAAATTTCAAAGCAGAGACCTGTAAGGAGGCTACTGGAATAATCCTAATGAAAAAACCCAGTATCGTGCTGGATGTGACAGCAGAAGTGACAAGGGGCTGGATTCTGGGCATATCTTTGATGTATTTGTTATGGTATTTGTGGATGGATTAGATGCAGGGTGTGAGACAAAAAGGGCAATTAAAATAATTCTAAGTTTTTTGGCCCAAATGACTAGTAGAATAGAATTGTCATTTACAATGATGTGGAAGACTGGGAAAAGCAGATTTTAAGTAACATTTTGGGAAATGGTAATTTAGAGATGTCAATTATACATCCATTAGAGTTATCTAGAAGGGACTGGATAAACAAACTGGACTTCAGGAAAGAGGACTGGGCTGTATATGTAATATGGAAAGTGGTATTCGAGTAATGATGGCTGCTGTAACAGGCAAACCCCAAATTCTCACAGGAGCTTAACAAAATAGAAGTTTAGGGGGGTGGCTGTGGCTCAAATGGTTGGGCATCTGTTTCCCATATGGAGGGACCTGGGTTCGATCCCCGGGACCTCCTGGTAAAATAAAGAAAAATATAGAAAGTGCATGGGCTGCCAGTCCCCGCAAGCGAGCATGCCATCAGGCCCCGCGTGCGGGCGACCCAGGCCCTGCCGAGCCACGCAGCAAGATGATGACATAACAGGAGAGTGACACAAAGGGAGAGCCAAGACGAGACGCACCGAAAAACCAGTAAATAAGGTGATGCAGGTGGCAGAACACCTCTCTTCCACATCGGAGTTTCCCAGGATTGAAGATAGGAGAAGGAAGAGAAGAGAGGGCAGGAAACAGACACAGAGAATTGCCCAGCAAATGGACACAAAAACAGCAGATGAGGCGGGGTGGGGGGGAGGTTAAAAATGGATAAAAGTAAAATAAATAAATAAATCTTAAAAAAAAAAACAAAAAATAGAAGTTTAGATTTCACTCATATGAAATCCAGGGGGGGAAATGTGTATTCCTGACTTGCTTATAGCCCTCTTCATGGTTACTTAAGGACCCACACTATTTCTATCCGTGGCTCTGCTCTCTGTCTCAGAGTCCTCTGTATTCAGCCCAAAGGTGGAGAAAAAAACTGGACTATAATATGAGGGAAGTTTTATGGACGAGGTCAGAAAGGGGTGCAGACAGACCACTTCTGATTGCATGGCCACATCTAATTGCAAGAAAGGCTGGGACAGGTAGTCCAGTGTGTGCTCAGAAAGAAGAGGCCATAGGTTTGGTGGAAAACTTGCTAGTCTGCCACAGGCCATCCTCCTGATGAGCAAACACCCATTTCACTTTCTTCTACATAAAAGCTCACACACCTCCTCCCCAAAGGAAACAAACTCAAGTTACATTTGGTTCAGTGACTCCAGGTGATGTGTGGTCCTCACCCTTGTGTCTGGACACTCCTCATAATTCAACCCCCTAAGGACAAAAAAAAAAAATGCAGATTGCCTTCTCCCACAACCACAGCCAATATGCAATGGGGGAATAAGGACACAATAACCACCACTAAGCCTCCTTGATTACACTCTGATTCTGCTCTTTGAGAAGAAATCCCTTGCCCATTATTCTCCATGGCAACTTCTAAAGTGAGTATCTGTGGAATATACCTTTCTTGATGGCTATTCAACTCGCTTAGCCCTCTTTCTCTTGGTGCACTTTTGAGGCCCCAAAGATTGTGTGAAGGCATGAATAATCACAGGCTTTTTAGTCTGGGCTTACAGTTACTTGGCAGTACAATTTCCTCATATCTTAGTAGGCTGCAGGCCTATTTGTGTCTGTTGGTACCTTTGTCAGTTACTACAGCAAAAGTTCTTTCCTGGGTATAACTCTCAAAATGATGATGGTTTATTAGTTAGCTTCCCTGCCCCTTGTTTTCCCTCTCCTTAAGTAAACAGGAGCCAACTTGAAGTCAGCTGGGATAGGCCTGGGTAAGAAAGCCATATTCTTAATCTGACCTTACTGCAAGGCTCCATCATAATGGGTCTATGTCTCTCAAAGCCCTGTTTACTTAAGGTTTGGGGTCTAGAAACAGATTTTCCAACTGAGTATCTAGATTCTCTCTATGCCTTTCATTCAGCTTATAAACCAGCTGATTCTTTCTAGAGCTCATCTTTTTCATTTAGCACTTTACCAGATACAGCCAGTAGAGACATAAATGAAGAACACCAAAATGAGATCAGGCAAAGGCTATTTATTCAGAACTTGATATAACAAGGGAGTCAGTCACACCATCACTTGCATTTGGCAGAGATTTAAAGGCCAAAGAGGAGTGGGTAATATTTATAATGGAAAACAGGGACGATTTCACGTATGCCCTGATTGGAGACTGTGGGCATGGGCTAACTAGAAGTAGGGCATCCTATATGACTGGTTAGGGGAGCATCATATAGGATGTCCTATATGATGCTTAGGTTGGTCCTAAGTTGGAAGTGGACACGAAACTTAGAGAAGCTTTCGGTTTTTTATTAAGTCCTGGCTATTTGGCATCAATAGCTACAGGGATTGTGAGTTAACTCTCTGTGATGTTTGCTGTAGATAGTGGCCTGCTGCCTGAATCCTTTGCTGTAGGTAATCGGCCAGAGTTTCCTGGTCTGATTACTGCAGACTCCTGCTGATCATCTGGGGAAGGAAGATAGATAGAGAAGACTTCTGAGGACAGACCTAGGACACTCCAAAATTTAAAGGTTAGACAGATAAGAAGGAATCTTCAAATGAGACTGAAAAGAAGCAAAGTTAAGTTAGGCAGAAAACTAAGCATATGTGGACTCCCAGAAGCAAAGCATTTCAAGGAAAACAGAGATCAACAGTTGTTAAATGGTGCTGATAGGTTGGGTAAGATGAAGAATGAGAACTGGGTGATGAATTTAACAGCATGCAAATCACCAATGATCTTGTCAAAAGCAGTTTCCACAAAGCAAGAGAGATGAATGCCTGAGTGGAGAGATTGGGAATAATGAGTAGGGACAAGTCTTTGGGGGAATTTTGAGGACAGAAATAGGGTGGTAGCTGGATGAGGATGTGTGGTCAAGTAAAGGTTTTTTTGTTTGTTTGTTTTTTACTGTGTATTTGGATTTTTTTGTTGTCATTTTATTAAGATAAGAATTATTACAGCATTTTTAAATGTTGGTGTGACTATTATGAGAAAAGGTGGGAAAGTTAAGATGCAGGAAAGAGAAGGGATAACTGTTGGAGTGATATCCTGGGCTTGTTGTAAGGGGTTGAGATTTAGAGCACAAGAGACAATTGATAGAAGCAGAAAGGAGGCGAGTATGTGATTCAGATGAAGGAAATAATAGTAAGCATGGATTTTCCCTTTTAATTTCTTCCATTTTCTCAAGGACATAGGAAGCAAGATAATTGGTTGAGAGTGAGGATGGGAGAGAAGGTTTGGAGACTGGCGGACACTCTTTCTCAAGAATTTCTTGGAAGATGTGTTCCAACAAAATAAAAGAGAAGTCCAAGAAAGATCTCTGGATCTAGAGAAAAAGGGGTAGAACACAGGAGAAAAGTAAAAGGAATTCCCCCCTGGGAGCAGAGGTGGCTCAAAGCAGTTAGGTGCCTCCCTCCCACATGGGAGGCCCCAGGTTCAGTTCCTGGTGCTCCTAAAAAAGAAGACGAGCAGACAGCGAGTGCAAACAATGAGAGGGGGAGAAATAAATTAATTAATTAAATTAATCTTAAAAAAAAAAAAAGGAATTCCCAAGGATAGTATTGATGGAAGTCTAGGATGACAGCAGGGCATTAGTCCTAGAAAGCAACCAGTTCAGATTTGAGCAGAAGGACAGAAGATTCTAGGAAAAATAAAAAAAACAGCTGTTTGAGCCCATGGACAGGAATTTTATAGTTCTGATTAATACTGTGATTAAAAGAATTACTGATAAGCGTATATAAAACAAAGCATGTTTATAACTGAGAAGAAAGAACCAGTGATGAGGAAGAAGATAAAGACACAGGGGAGAAAAAAGTGTATGAGTGGTGGAGGTAACTGCTGGAGCAGTTTATCAAAGAAGATGGGGGATCAGAATCTCAGATGATGATTTGTTCTTGGCCATAAATAGGAGTAGATGTTGCTCATCCTCAGACTGGGAGAAAGGAGGGTGGATGCAAGCATAGATGAGTTTGGTGGGACAGAGGGAGTGGGATGAGGTTGTCATTTTTCTTAGTGACTTAGAAGGCAGCATGGCCTGAGAGTCAAGAAAGAAAATGGCTGAGCATAACAGACTGGTAAAAGTTTGAAACAGTGCTGTTTAAGATTGTTTCATTTGGGATTTTCCCCCTCTTAAATATAAATATGCCTGGGCAGATGACAGCGAATATTAGATTTATACTGCAAATCAGCAGTTCCCAACTGGAGCCAATCTTGCGTAGCACATTTGGCAATGCCTGGAGACATTTTTGGTTGTCACAACTGGGGTGTGGGAAGAGGTACTACAGTGGGTTGAGGCCAGGGATCCTAAAATGCACAGGCCATTCCTCTAGAACAAAGAAACCCAGCACCCAAAATGTCAATACTGCTGAGGCTGCAAAATCCTGCCCTAGATGAATAAGAATCACGTGCCTTAATTGCATGATAAAATATTTTGATGTGTGGGTTTGCAGATTATAAAAGTCAAATATATGTAGAGACTAGGATTCACAGAGAAAAACTTGAACAATTTTATCCAGACACTATTTTGTTCAAAATAATGCCAGCCTTGGCCAGGTTACCCTTCCAAAGGGGCAGCATAGTGCAAAGAATGTAGGCTTTGGAGTCAAATAAAATTGAGTTCAAACCTTGACTCTGCCACTTATAGCTCCACAATCTTAAAGAAATATTTAACATCTCTGAGCATCAGAAAATTGAGGGAAAACCCAAATGAGTTAATATGTTGATAAAATAAGATGGTGCTGTAAAACTACTGCCACAGAGTAATACTAGCTATTGTTTTTGAATGCTAGTAAGCATTTTTCGAAGTGCATTACATAAATTATTGTCTTTAATCCTCACAACAACATCATGTGGTAGTTACCTTTGTTGTTGTTGTTGTTGCTGTTGGCATGGTAAAAAGAATTTATTGGGAAATGGGGGGAAAAGAACAGAACTTGCTGAGAAATAGGAGAGAAGGATGCAAATACGCACCAAGATTTGGTGCAGACTCCTCTAGGCAGAGAGAGCAATCTCTGGCTTGTGTGGTTAACTTTTAAACTATTTATTATTCCTCCCCTTGCTAATGCTACGGAGAGGGGCCCCAGCTGTTATTGGCTTCCCCACCAATGGTGGGGGTCAATGGTGAGGACTGTTTGGAATATCCAGGGCCAAGGGGAGATCCTGGAAAGAGTTAACTGGGACCTCAAGGTCAGGGTCAATGTCTCGGTGGGATCTCACGACCATGTTGTCTGTCAGTCACGTTGTCTGTCAGCCATGTTGTCTGTTGGCCGTGTTGTCTGTCAACCATGTTGTGGCTCATCTTTTCCTCATCTCCCTGTACTAACCTGTCTCAACACTCCCC
>JAQZBX010018726.1:19938-34495 GCA_029593785.1 Cabassous unicinctus | reverse complement strand
AAGTATGTGCCAGAAAAGGGCTGCAGTGCTACAGCTGCCCACTTTCAGGTTGTACATGCATATCATGCAGAAACATTCGGGGGGGGGGATTGTGGGAACATGGCCAATGGGTTAGACATATCTCACTAAAACAACAAAGAAAATGCCAGAGGCTGCTTTGGAGGACAGAAAACCAGGAAACTGCTTAACAACTCTCAGAAGAATGAGGTTCAGAGACACGAAGATGCAAAAACAAGTAATCATGAGTTATTAAACCTCCTGGCTGTTGGGAAGGTCTCTCCTCCCCCACCCCAGAGATATTAAGTGAGGGTAAAACTTCTAGAGAATTGTATCTAACTGAAAGGAGAGCAGACATATACCTCCAAGGGAAGGTGCTCTGAGTCATCTAGGATTGTACTGGACAGATAGGGAAGCCAGGAATAAATGGATGTTGCCTACCTTTGAGGATGGAAGGGGCACACTTACTCAGTCCTCAGGGTGGACAGACTAGGTGGAGCCCCTGGCCCCCTTCTCCAAATGGGAGTGTGATGACAGATTTGCTGCAAGGAATAGAGATTTGGGAGGGTGGAGAGTGATTATTTTGCAGCATGTTTAGCCAGCTAGGCCCCCCTTGAATATCATAAGTGACCCCAAATCGACAAGGAAAGGGAAGGGGGATCGCCTCAGGCTGGCAGTCATGCATAGCCACCTAGGTAAAGAGAGGAATTACAACAGTGAGGAGGCAGAAACAGGCAGAGATCAACACAACTCCAGCTGACTGCAGGGGATCTAACCTGCCTGAGGAAAAACTGGCAGATGACCTTCTGAATGGCTAATCAGCCCAAGGGCCCAGAATAGCTCAGTGGAAAAATCCCTGCCTAGCATACATGAGATCCCTGGTTCAAATAATAGTATTCCTTGAGAAGAAATCCGCCAGGTTGTCAGGCATCTAACTGAAACTTTACGACAGGGAACAAATAGACATTATCTTTGTATTAGCTTTTCTTGGATCTCTTATTTAAGGGAAAAAAATTTTCTTTTATTTCCCTTACTTTACTCACTAAAACCCAGTTCAAAACCTGCAGAGGGCATATTGCAGGGTGTGTGATTGAGGAACACCAGCAGCCTAAGAAGAACCTTAGGGGTCTAATAAAGAAGGCTGTTTTTCCGTGTTTATTTTTTGTTCCTTCTCTCTCCATTTTTTTTTTTTAAAGAGTTGCTGCTGTCTTGTTTCTTGCTTGTTTTGTATCCCCTTCCTTTCTTTATCTGCTTGTTTATTTTTCTTTTTTTTTCTTCTATTCTTTTTGTTACTGATCTATTCTACCTAAGCTATTTCTTTTCACTCCTTCATCTTTCTATCTTTTGTTTTCCGTTGTTCTTTCATTCCACTTCTTTTATTTGGTCTCCAAATTTTCTTGTTTGTATTTCTCCCTCTCTCCATTTTTCTCTGTATACATTCTCTTTTTTACTTTTTTCATTCTCTCTTTTCTGTTCTCTTTTCCACTCTTCTCACCATATGAGCATTTTAATTCATTCTATATATATTTTTCTCTATTCTGTTTCTTGTTTCATTGTTTCTATTCCACTTTCCTAATCTTATTTCTCTGTGTGTCTTACTAGTGTCAATCTTTCAAATTCCTAGGTCTTGTACATTTGCTCTTTTATCATTTACTATTACCATTATTCTTATTCTTTTTGTCTTCTTACCTCTTTCTTTTCCTCTGGTCCTAATTTTTTTCATTCAAAGGAACATAGGTATATCTCTCTCACAAAAAGCAGCTGAGTGGGGGCAAGATCCTGCCTGAATGAGCTGTTATTGGGAACCCACAGACTAGGAGGCTTCGGGGCATTGATCTGGAACAAGCTGGATGAAGAGATAAATTCCTCAAGGTGCTGATGGCTTGATTCTTGGTTGCTCTGTTTCCTCTTCCTTGATTTCCCCTTTTCTGTGTATACCAATTTTGTATAGCAATGCTATCTCTTTTCCTTCCCTAATCATTCTATCTTCTGGTTTCTGTTGTTGTTCTTACATTCAACCTCTATTTGTTTAGTCCAAATTTTTTTTCTGGTTTTTATTTGTACCTCCGCTATCCTGTTTTCTTTATTTTATTAACCTTTTGTCTTTTTGTCTTTTCTTTTCTCTTTCCCTATCTCCTCATCATACTCGTGTTTTAATTCAGTCTATATATTTTTCTCTCTTTGGTTTCCAATTTCATTGTTTGCACCCCACTTTTTTATTCCAATTGCTCTACACTGCTTACATGAGTTAAATATGCATTTACCAATGCCTTAAACGGTTCCTCGTCTAACAATTACTATTATTAATACTATAATAATTTTACTTTTTTTACATCTTTCACTGGCTCTGTCCCCAATTATTGCCTCCAAGGGAACATAGACAAGAGGAATGAATTAGAATAAGAAGAACAAAGTGTCAAAGAGAAAACTTAACACATACACAAAAACAGCAATTGAATAAAACCCTAGAATAAAGAGAGAAGATAACCAACTGAATAAACCTATCAAGATAAAAAGATGATCAGAAGCCAACAAAAATTGCAAACCATACTAAGAAACAGGAAGACATGACCCAATCCAGGAAAAAACTAAAAACCAGGAAATGGTGGAGAACATCAAACAATTAATCAAGCTGTCCAAACAAACATCATGGACCAACTTAATGAAGTGAATGAAGAGATTAAGGATATAAAGAAGACACTGGGAGAACATACTAAAGAAATTGTAAACATACATAAAATGCTAACAGATATGATGGTGATGAATGGCACAATCCAAGAAATCAAAAAGACACTGAAAGACATAACAGTATATTTGAACAGGCGAAGGGAAGAATGAGTGATGTGGAAGAAAGTATATCTAAAATCCAACAAATAGTAGAACAGACAGAAAAAAAGATAGAAAAAATACAGCAAAGACTTAGGGATTTGAATGACAACACAAAACACAAAAATATATGCATTGTAGGCATCCCAGAGGGAGAAGACAAGGGAAAAGGGACAGGAGCGTTTGAGAAAATAAGGGCTGAAAACTTTCCAACCATATTGAGGGTGATGTATGTGCAAGCCTAGGAAGCACAACATACCCCAAACAGTATAAATCCTGAAAGACCTACTCCAAGAAACACTCGTCAAACTGTCCAATGGTCAAGACAAAGAGAAAATACTGAAAGAGGCAAGGGAAAGGAGAACCATCACATACAAGGGAAGCTCAATAAGATTAAGTGTTGATTTCTCATCTGAAACCATGGAAGCAAGAAGACAGTGGTATGACATAGTTAAGGTCCTAAAAGAAAAAACTTCCAGCCAAGAATTCTCTATCCAGAAAAGCTGGCATTTAAAAATGATGGAGAGTTCAAAATATTCATAGATAAACAGAAATTAAGAGAGTATGCCAATAAGAAACCTGGCCTTCCAGAAATACTAAAGGGTGACCTGCAGGTTGAAAGGAAAAAAACAGGGGAGAGAGAGTTTGTAGAAAGTGTAAGAACAACTAAAAAGACAAAAAAAGAAATAAAATCAATATATGACATACATAAACCCAAAAAAAATATGGCTGATATAAGTAATTCCTTGAGAGTAATAACATTGAATGTTAATGGATTTAACTCACCAGTCAAGAGACACATATTGTCAGAATGGATAAGGAAATATGACCCATCTCTATGTCTTCAAGAAACCCAACTTAGATCTAGGGATTCTAGGAGGCTGAAAGTGAATGGCTGGGAAACAATGCTGGAAGTAAACAATAACCAAAAAAGGGCAGAAGTAGCTATACTAATATCAGACAAAATAGACTTTAAATGGAAAACTATTGTAAGAGAAAAAGATAGACACTATTAGTGAAAGGGGTGATCTTTCAAGAAGAAAGGACAGTCATAAACATTTGTGCACTAACAGGGGTGCCTGAAAATACATGAAGCAATCACTGGAAAAACTAAGTGGAGAAACAGATGCCTCTACAATTATAGTGGGGGACTTTAATGCACCATTATCACCATTAGACAGAAAATTTTGACAAAGAATCAATAAAGAAACAAGGACTTTGATAAATATAATAGAGGATCTGGATCTAATAGACATATAGAGAACACTCCACCTACATACAGTGGGATATACATTCTTCTCAGGTGCACATGCAGCATACTCCAAGATAGATCACACGCTAGGTCACAGGAAATTCCTCAATGAATTTAGAAAGATTGAGATTATACAAAGTAATTTCTCATACCTCAATGGATTGAAATTGGAAATCACTAAGGGCAGGAGAACCAGATTAGACACAAAGATATGGAAGCTAAACAACACACTCTTAGACAAACAGTGGGCAAAGGAGGAAATCTCAAAAAAAATCAGTAACTACTTTGAAATGAATGAAAATGACAACACAATGTATCAATACTTATGGGGTGCAGCAAAAGAAGTACTGAGAGGGAAATACATTGCCATAAATGCATATTTCAAAAAAGAAGAAAGAGCTAAAATCAAAGACAAAACTGCACAGCTGGAGGAAGTGGAAAAACAATAACTAATTCCAAAGGAACTAGAAGGAAATAAGAAAGATTAGGGCAAAACAAAATGAAATAAAAAATAAGAAAGCACTAGAAAAAATAAACAAAACCAAAAGCTGGTTCCTTGAGAAGATCAATAAAATTGACAAACCGTTAGCCAGACTAACAAAGAAAAAAGGAGAGAAGATGCAAATACACAAAATAAGAAATGGAGAAGTGGATATGACAAGTGAACTCATAGAAATAAAGAGCATCATAAGAGGATATATTGAAAAATTGTATGCCATCAAGAATGATAACTTAGAAGACAGGGACAAATTCCCAGAAACTTTCAAGCAGCCTACATTGATGAAAGAAGAAATTGATGACCTCAATAGACCAATTACAAGTAAAGAGATAGACTCAATCATCAAAAAAAAAAAAAAACCCAACTGAGAAGAGCCCAGGACAAGACGACTTCACAAGTAAATTCTACCAATGATTCTGGAAAGATTTAACACCAATCCTGCTTCAACCCTTCAAAAAATATAAGTAGGGTAGCAGATGAGGCTCAAGTGCTTGGGCTCCATTTACCATAGGGGAGGCCCTGGATTCAATTCCCAGGGCCTTCTGGTGAAGGCAAGCTGGCCCACATGGCTCAGTGAGCTGATGGCCCGCACGGCACAGTGAGCTGGTGCAGAAAGATGATGCAACAAAGGGAGACAAGCAGGCACAAAAAAATGCACAGCAAATGGACACAGTGAGCACAAGAAGTAAGGAAGGGATAAATAAATAAATAAAATAGATATTAAAATATATATATATATATGTATGTATGTATAAGGAACATTGCCTAACTCATTCTATAATACCAACCTTACACTATTACCAAAGTCAAATAAAGATGTCACAAGAAAGGAAAATTACAGACCAATCTCTCTAATGGACCTATATGCTACAATACTGAAATAATACTTGATAATCACATTCAAAAACACATTAAATGAATTATACACCATGACAAGGTGGGTTTCATCCTGGGTATGCAAGGATGCTTCAACATAAGAAAATCAATCAATGTAATACACCACATAAACTAATTGAAAGAAAAAATCACATGATCATCTATATAGATGCAGATAAAGCATTGGACAAAATACAGCACACTTTCCTGATAAAAACTTTGCAAAAGATAGGAATAGAAGGAATCTTTCTGAACATGATGAAGAGTATATATGAAAAACCCACAGCTAGCATCTTCTTCAATTATGAAATCATAAAAGCTTTCCCTCTAAATTAGGAACAGGACAAGGTTCCCACTATCACTGCTCTCATTTAACATTGGGTTGGAAGTACTTTTTAGAACACTAAGGCAAGAACAACATATAAAAGGCATCCAAATTGGAAAGGAAGTATTAAAATCTTCACTATTTGCAGACGACATGATCCTATACATAGAAAACCCTGAGAAATCTACAACAAAGCTTCTAGAACTTATAAATCAGTTCAGTAAAGTCACAGCATATAAGACCAATTCTCAAAAATCAGTAGCATTTCTGTACACCAATAATGAGCCATTTGAGGAGTAAATCAACAAAAAAATATCATTTACAATAGTAACTAAAAGAATCAAATACCTAGGAATTAATTTAACTAATGATGTAAAGGACTAATATACAGAAAACTACACAATACCCTTAAAGGAAATCAAAGAATACTTAAATAAATGGAAGAATATTCCCAGTTCATGGATAGGAAGACTAATCATCATTAAGATGTCTATCCTACCCGAAATAATCTAAATATTTAATGAAATCCCAATAAAAATCAGCACAGCATTTTTTAATGGTTTGTAAAAACATACACAAAATTTATTTGGAAAGGTAATAGCCCCCAAATAGCCAAAGACATATTGAAAAAGAAAAATGAAATTGGGGGTATCACACTACCTGACTTTAAAACATACTACAAAGTTAGAGTGGTAAAAACTGCATGGTATTGGCACAAGTATAAACATGCCGACCAATGGAAATGAATTGAGAGTTCTGATATAGATCATCACATATACAGTCATATGATATTCAACAAGCCCAGCAAGTCCACTTAACTGGGAAAGAATGGCCTCTTCAACAAAGGTGCTTGAAAAACTGGATATCCATATCCAAAATAATAAGAGAGGAATGTCATCTCATACCTTATACAAAAATCAACTCAAAATGGATCAAAGATCTAAATATAAGAGTCAAGACAATAAAGACCTTGGAAGATAATATAAGGAAGCATCTACAGGAACTTGTAATAGGAAATGTTTTATGAATTTCACATCCAAAGCATGAGCAGCCAAAGTAAAAATAGATAAATGGGATCTCCTCAAAATTAAAAACTTTTTCACCCCAAAGGACATTATCAAGAAAGTAGAAAAGGGAGCCTACCCAATGGGAGAAAATATTTGGCAGCCATATATCTGATAGGAGCCTAATATCCAGCATATATAAAGAAATTCTACACCTCGAACATAAAAAGACAAACAACCCATTTAAAAATGGTCAAGCGACTTGAAAAGACACTTCTCCAAGGAGGAAATACAATTGTCTAAAAAATATATGAAAAGATGCTTGACATCACTAGCTGTAAGGGAAATGCAAATCAAAACTACAATGTGATACGATCTTAAACCCATTAGATGGGCAGCTATTAAAAAACAGAGGACTACAAGTGTTGGAGATGATGTGGAGAAATGGGAACCCCATCCAATGCTGGTGGGAATGTAGAATGGCCCAGCCATTGTGGAGGACACTTGGGCAAAATTTATAAAAGTGTGCCTTCTAAAATGTAAACCATAATGTAAACCATTGACCATGTTTAGTAGCTATATTTCACTATTTGTATATCAGTTATAACAAAGGTACCATCCACATAGAGGAAGGTATTAATATGGGAAGGAGGAAACGGGGAGGATGTTGGGCATATGAGAGTCCCCTGTATTCTGTATGTGACTTTACTGTCACCTAAAACTTCTTTGAAAAGTAAATGAAAAATAGTAAGACACTGGGGAATAAATGGGAGAAATTGCCACTGCACAGACATGACAGCAGATATAACAGTGATGAAAGGCCAAATGTCAAAACAATTTTTAAAAATATTTTTCATTATTTTTTAATATCCCAATCTTTTAATTTCATTTTACATTTAGATTTTTAAAATTTTTATGTATTTTATTTCTCATATTTCAACTTATTATAATTTCATTTTTCTATTAATACTATTTGACTATTTTAATAGCTTCATTCTTGAAGAAGCTTTGGATCGCAGAAGGGTTGCTACTGGGACAAGGGAGTATCATAGGTGTGGGGTTTCAGTGTTGGCGGATACATGGAAGGAATTTCACCTAGGCATATATATGTTTATAAAAAAAGTTCAAATGATCATGGGGCTTTGTCACAAAGGGGGAAGACTGACACAATAGCTGAGAGAATATTGAATTCCCATGCTGAAGAGCTCTGCCACAATCTTTAATGGAATAGCAACTGTGCCACAAGTGCAGGGGCAATGAATGTTGAAGGAGGCTGATTCACTGATGGGCCCTTGATAGGGATGGCTATGCTTATGAGCCTTTGCTCTTGAAATTGAAACTTAGCCTATTGCTGTAGGGTGCCTAAGAGTTGCCTCTTGAGAGCCTCCTTGTTGCTCAAATGTGGTCTCTCTCTAAGCCAAACTCAGCATCTGAATGCATTACCTTCCCTCCAGTGTGGAACATGACTCCTGGGGATGAGCCTCCCTGGCACTGAGGGATTACTTCCAAGCACCAATTAGCAATGCAAGTGGAACAAGACCTTGAATAAAATGGGGAAAAGTAAAGACAAATGAGTTTTTAAGGCTAAGAGACTTTAAAGTGAGTCAGGAGTTCATCCCAGAGGTAATGCTTATGCACAACTCAGCAGAATTGCATAGACTGCCAAAGTGGATACTACTCCAAATAGTGGAGCTCCTGAAGGCTCTGGAGACACCCAGGTCCTATGGTAAGTGCAGACAGCTCCAGAGTTTGGTTCCTTGCCAGTGGGCCCTACTTTGGAGTTTGTGCTCCTGAGAGTGACTCAATTTGGTCTTCCCTACTGTAGCAGTTTGGCAAATTGATGTAATTATGAATTCCAAAAATAGATATTGGATTATGCTTGTAAATGGTCTGCTAATCTGGGCATGATTAAGTTATGGGCATTAACTGGGCCAAGTCAGTAGGGCATTGATCCCCAACCCTTGGTGGGTGAGGAATCAAATATAAAAGGCATGGCAAAGAACAGATTTGGAGCAATTTTGATGTTGGAGTTCTGGTGAGGAAGGAGAGAAGGCCCCGGGATAGAGATGAGCCATTTGCCTGAGAGTTCTCAGCTGTCCTTGTGGAGAGAGGCAAAGCCTAGAGAGCCTCGGAGTCTACAGCTGACTTTGTGGAAAAAACAGAGGAGCTAAGCCTGGAGAGAAACGCAGCCCTGGGAAGAGAGAAACCTAAGATGCCTGAACCCTTGCAAACGTAGGCAGCTGTCTTGCTCCAACAGGTGGCAATGGACTTTGGTGAGGGAAGAAACTTATGCTTCATGGCCTGGTAACTGTGGACTTCTACCCCAAATAAATACCCTTATTAAAAACCTACCAATTTCTGGTATTTTGCATCAGCACCCCTTTGGCTGACTAATACTCCTACATATGATTCATCTGTTCATTCTATATATACCTGAACTTGGTGCTTGTGTTTGTAGGTAAATGTCCAAAAGACTGGAGTCTTTGGGATTTCCATGAGCTAGCTGAGCCTGGAACCTCAGTGGAGTTGTAACACCTACTCTTCAGCTCATTGGACTCACCCAAGACAACTAACAAGGAAATGAGGATGGACAACGACCATCCCAAGGAACAGAGCTTGTCCGTAACTGCAAGCAATGTAGTCCCATCCATCTTCCCCATAGGATATAAGCCCCCTCTCAATTAGAGGTGAAGTGGATATCACCATCCCAGAATCCTCAGAATTGGGGAAAGAATTATAGACAAGAGTGGACTTACTGGTATTCTGATATAGATATATTGTGATTCTAGCAATGGAAGTAACTGCAACATTGGTGTGGAGCCAGTGGCCACTGGAGGCTCTGGGGTCAGGGAGAGGGAAAGACAGTTGTAATATGGGGGCTTTTTTGGGACTTGGGAATCGTCCTGAATGACATTGTGTTGTTGTCGTTATCTCCCATCCTCCCTCCCACAAATGCCCTACCAATAAGTCTAGAGTCATTATTACTTCATGCTCACTAGGCCTATCATCATGATATCATCACTATAATGGACCAGTGTGATGTCTTATGAGGGAGAGATGATCAAGGTTGCTGCAAACAATATTATGACATAGGGCTGAAGAGTTTCCATACCCTTGAGGCAGGACAGTGAAGATATATTTCTGGCCTTGCCAGGTGAAAGCAAACTGTTTCTGGTGGTCCTTACTAAAGGCAATTGAGAAAAAAACATTTTCCAGATCAATAGCTGCATACTAAGTACCAGGGGATATGTTGATTTTCTCAAGCAATGATACCACATCTGGGACAGAAGCTGCAATTGGAGTCACCACCTGTGACTATCATCCTCCAAGATCCATCTGTTTTCTGCACAGGCCAAATAGGAGAGTTGAATGGGGATATGGTGGGAATCTTCAAATCTTTTATGGTGGTACTAATGTCTGCAATCCCTCCAGGAATCTGGTATTACTTTTGATTTACTATGTTTCTAGGTAGGGGCAGCTCTAGGGAATTCCAATTGACCTTTCCTGCCATAATAGGGATCCAGAAGTCAGGGATCCAGTGTGAGAATTCTGCCAGTTACTGAGTATGTCTATTCCAATTATGCATTCTGGAACTGGGGAAATATCCACAGAATGGGTCCATGGACCCACTAGATCTACTGTGACATGGACCTGAGCTAAAACTCCATCAATCACATGATGTCCATAAGCCTGTACTCAAACTGGTGGACCACAGTGATGTTTTGGGTCTCTTGGAATTAATGTCACTTCTGAACCAGTGTCTAATAGTGCTCAAAATATCTGATCATTTCCTTTTCCCCAATGCATAGTTACCCTAGTAAAAGGACTTGGGTCTCCTTGGAGAAAGCTGGGAGGAAGATTAACAGTGTAAATTTTTGGCAGTGAAACAGGATCCTTCCCCAAGGGGACCTGGGCTTCTCATTCAAGGGGTTCTGAATCTGCAAACTATCTCAAGTCTGGGAATTGATTAGGGGCTGTGATTTTGTGTTTTTAATTCAAGTTAGGGTTTTGTTCACTCAACCTAGAACTCTTTTGTTTATACAGATCATGTAGGAATTTAGTAGACTGCCCAAGAATTTTACTTTTAGATATCCCATGATCTAAAAGCCAATGCCATAGCTCTATGCAACTCAGACTCCTCTGATTGCTGTTTTGAGTCTGCCTTTCATTGCAGTAGCCACACCCACCTCATCTTTGGTGATTAATTGCTGATACTTAACTTTTACCAGTGCGAGATCTGATCATCCCCATAATGTTTAAAGATTCTAGTTTCATTACAGCAGTTCCTACAGTAATATCTGGACTACAGAGAAGAGCAACCACAGAGCTCTTTAGGCAAGATGGAGTCAGTCTTACAATTTTATTCCTCACAGTCCTGCTTAAAGGTGTGTCCTCTGGACATTCCTGGGGTGGGTGGGCAGATCTTAAATGGTAAATCCATTCTAGCTTTTCAGTCTCTCTAAATCTTTGAATTTCCTCTTCTACTGTATACCAGGGTAAATTGGGCATCTTAACCTCAGACATTCTAGGCTATCTTTTAGTTCATGTTTCAGTCAGCCACCCAAACAAATTGTTAGAGCCCTTCTAACCACTTCAGCTAGTGTTGAGTCCAGAATTTCTGCTTAGTCAGCCCATATCAATAAATTCAGCCTTATCCAACTTTATGTTCCTTCTACCATTATCCCATACCCTCAGTATCCATTACCACATGTATTCCCCTGATTTCCACCTATATAAGTTGGAAAACTCATGTAGTTCTTTTAGAGTATAGTGTACTCCCTCATGGGTCACATTTTGTACTTCACTTTCAGGGGTGTATAAGCCAGCCAAAGGGGTGCTAATGCAAAATACCAGAAATTGGTTCATTTTTATAAAGTGTATTTATTTGGGGATAGAAGCTTACAGTCACAAGGCCCTAAAGCATAAGTTACTTCCCTCACCATAGTCTGTTGCCATGTGTTGGAGCAAGATGGCTGCTGATATCTGCAGGGGTTCAGCCTCCCTGTTCCTCTGAATGATCTGGACCCAGATTCTTCCAACATCAGCTGTAGGATGGCATAAGTCTTGGCCCTATCCCAGGGCTTGTTTCACTCTAGGCTCAGCTGGTCAGGTCTTTGGTTTCTGCAGCTGCAAACTATCAGGCGAATGGCTTGTCTCTCTTCCCAGGGCATTTGCTGTGTCTGATGGACCCTTCTCTGTTTCCTCATGCATCTGCTTCTCTGTGTTCTTCTCCTGCATGTTTACTTTCTGGGGCTCCAGCTTAAAAATTCTTAACTGTGTCCTTTGTCATTGTTTTATCTGTGAGCCCCTACCCACCAAGAGGTGGGGAAATCAATGCCCTCCTACATGACCCAATCATGCCCTAATCATAATTTAATTAAATAAAAGTGGAATCTCAGATAGACAAGTTTACAAACATAATCCAATATCTATTTTTGGAATTCATAGACAATATCAAACTGCTACAGACGGCTTGTGAATTTAGTCTTACAAGAGGTCTTGAACAGAAGAGGGGTGGTGGAAATGGGTAAGGGGTAGGATTAGAAATGCCTTGCAAGCTACTGACCTGAGGGCATTCTTGCCCTCAGAATCTGCAAAGATGCAGATTCTTTGGATCTGATGATACCCAATTAATCTCTTCAGGCAGGGTTTGGAAGACAGATTCCTCAGGTCAGGGTGGAGGTTGGACCGTGCATGCTGAAGTTTGGCTGGTACCTGCTTGAGGGCTAGGAGGAGGTCCAGGTTCCCTGGGACAGGCTTGAGGCTGGGCAGTGCAGACTTTAGTTTGGGTGGTACCCACCTCAGGGCTGGAAGGAAGTCCATACTCTCTGGGGCAGCCTATCACAAGTTTATCTGGCAAAGTCTCAGCAGAATTTAGAGTTCCAGTGTCCCCACCAATATCATCATCAACCCATATGTCTCCAACCCAATCCTCAGGGTCCACTCCTTTCCAATCAATGCCTTCACTTTAACAGCAGGCACTCTGTGAAGTTGAAATTTTATTTTCTTTTGTAACTCTGCTACTCATACAATGAGACTCTGAGTCTGGTTTTCAGAGACCTCAAGTCTGAGCCTACATGAAACAAGATCTTTGTTCAGAGCACACATAGAAACTTTCACATCATTCATGTGACATTTAAATCGTGTATTTGAAGTCTTTAGCTCATCCCTCTCTTTTGTAACTGTATCCATAGTATCTAGGAGGAGCCAGCCAACATCATTGTACCTTCTGATTTCACAAAACTGTTAAGGTATTGAAAATGCTCTCACCCAGATCCTTGCCTCTTATAAGCATGGAAGTAGGGGAATCCAGTGGTGATATTTTGCATATCTTCACTGTCAAGTCATGCCATGGACAGTTAATGGCCTCTTGATTATTGGAAAGGGAGTCATTAGAAACCTTGAGTCCAATTAGAGTAATGAGTCAATTGCAAAACTCAAGAACCACTGCAGAAATCCCATATTTAAGATTCTGTATCTCAAGAACCACTCCTGGTACCAAGCTGTGTTAGTCAGGGTGCTCTAGGGAAACAGAATTGACAAGATATATCTGTAAATAGTATGAGATTTTTATAATATTTTCTCACATGACCATGAGGATGCACAAGTCCAAATTTTGCAGGCAG
Source organism: Cabassous unicinctus (assembly GCA_029593785.1). Lineage (NCBI taxonomy): Eukaryota > Metazoa > Chordata > Mammalia > Cingulata > Chlamyphoridae > Cabassous > Cabassous unicinctus. The sequence goes on along the minus strand of JAQZBX010018726.1, from coordinate 21,090 downwards.
GCTGCAAACCAGAGTTTCTGATAAAGGTCCTTGATGAGTTCCCAATTGACATTGGCTGTCAGAATTTGAGCTGGAAAGTTCTATCTGCATAATGAAATCACTTCCCCTTTCAAGGCATTCAACTTATTGGACAAAATGTCAATCATTGCTGATGGCAATCCCTTTGGTTGACTGTAGATATAATTGACATCTATGCAATCACCTTTTGATGATTAAAGTCCATAAATGTACTTGTACTACAATAAGCCCACTGCTTGCTTGACCAAACAACTGGTCACAATTACATGGCCAAATTGACACATTAGCATAACCATCTTACCCTTTTTATTAATATAGAGTTTCCTTCTTTGTTTCATAATAGTTCTTGATCTAGTCTATTTTGTCTGAGATTAGTATAGATACCCAAGCTCATTTTTTATTACTGTTTGCATGGAATATCTTTTTTCAACTTTTCAATTTTAACCTACTTGTGTCCTTGCATCTAAGGTGTGTCTAAAAAAACAGCATATAGAAGTATAATACTTTTAATCAATTCTGCCAATCTGTGTCTTTTGATTTTTGCACTTAATCCATTAACATTGAATGTTATTACTGTGAAGCTAGTACTTACTTCAAACTTTGGATTTTATATGTCACTCTTTTTTATCTCTCTTTTTACCCTTTTAGTCATCCTTACTGATAGTCTTTATTTTTACACTCTTCTCTAAGCCTGTATCTCCTGTCTTTTCCTTTCAGCCTGCAGGTATTATGTTGAGAACTCTCTCAGTTTTGATTTTTCTGTGAATATTTTAACCCCACCACCACCACCACCATTTTATAAGGATTGTATTGCCAGGTAAAGAATTCTTGGCTGGCAGTTTTTCTCTTTCAGTACCTTAAATATATCATGCCACTGATTTCTCCATCATTTCAGATGAGAAATAAGAACTTAATCTTGTTGCATTTCCTTTGCATGTGGGAAATCTTTTTTTTTTTTTTTTGCTTCCTTCAGGATTCTCTATCATTTGAACTTGAGATTCTGGCTAGTATGTATCTTGTGGTAGATCTTTTAAGATTTAGTTTATTTAGAGTATGTTTTTCTTCTTAGACTTGAATATTTATGTCTTTCATATGAGTTGGGAAATTTTTTATCAGTATTTCCTTACATATTCT
>JAQZBX010018726.1:0-19838 GCA_029593785.1 Cabassous unicinctus | reverse complement strand
CTTTCTTCTGCCTGTTCAAATATGCTCTTGTATGCCTCTTGTATTTTTCATCTCTTATGTTGTGCTCTTCATTCCCATAACTTCTGTTATATTTCTTTTCATACATTCAAGCTCTTTTTTATGCTCACCCAATGTTTTCTTAATATCCTTTAGCTCTTTAGCCATTGTTTTCAATTGCCAAAGGGATGCTAATACAAAGTACCATAATTCTGTTGCCTTTTATATAGGTGGTTTATTTGGGGGTAAAAGCTTACGGTCTCAAGGCTATGAACCATCCAAATGAGGCACCATCAGAGATGATTTCTCACCAAAGTTAGCTAACGTTGATCCTGGCATGTTGCCACATGCCAGGAAAAAAGATATTAGCTCATCTCTGCCCAGGTTTCTCCTTCCCCTCAAGGCTCCCTCTCTTATGCTCAACTGTTAACTTTCTTCCTTATTTCAGCTGTAAACTGGCATAGGGCTTGTCTCTTAGTGCTTCCTATATCAGTTACGGCTGTTCCACTTTTTTCCTAGGTCAGCGATAAGCTATCAGGCAAATAGCCCCTCTCTTCCTGGGGCCTCAGGTGTTTGAGTCTTCTCCTTTCTGTCACATTGCAGCATCAAAAAAGACAGAACTTCCTCTTTTTTTGTCTGTCTGAGTGAGTTTCTGTTTATATCAGATCCAACAAAGGGGTGGGGACTCGACCTGATTGCTTAATCTAATAAAAGCCCTACAGCAATCTTAACAGGTAATGTAATCAAAGCCCCTCAATTGAATTTAATACAATCAAAGGGTATCACAGCCAGCAGAATAGATTAGTTTACAAGCATAATTGTTCTCTTTTTGGGATCCATAAAATAATCTTAAACTGCCACAGCCATATTTTAATTCGTCTCCTTGGGTTGAATTAGGATGTTTGTTTGAACATCTTTGATTAGTTGTTCAAAATTCTGTGTCTCCTCTGATTTTTTAATTTGTTCCTTTGACTAGGACATATCTTTTTGTATGACTTGTGATTCTTTGCTGGTCTAGGTATCTGATTATCTTGATGAGTTTACTCTAACACTCAGTTTCTCTCTGGAGCCTTGGTTTTATTATTGATTGACTCTGAATTAAGGTTCTTCTTTGACACTTGTTTCAACTTATTCTAGACCACAGGTTCTTAACATGGCATCCATGAGCTTGAATTGAAATTCAAAGAAACATTATTCTTGTGGGGACATGTTGGTGGTGGTGTGATATATTTATTACTAACACACATTATAGTATGGACTTAGTAAGGGGTCTGTGGTTTTTCACTTGACTGGCAAAGGGGTATGTGGAACAAAAAAGTTAAGAACCCCTTTGTAAATCTTTAGAATTTCCCATGTTTAACTGATCAGATTTATGGAGCTTCTCTTCATCTCATTCTTGCCCTCACTATATAGTATAAGTTTTATGATTTCTCTGCTTATGCAATTGTTTCACCCCCAGGAGAAATCTTCCTTTCTTATATTCCTTCTCTGGGAATCTTGAACTTTTCTGTTTATTTTTGTTTTGCCTTTAATTTTTTTTTTTTTTTACTTTTATTCCTTCTAGCTGCTTTTGCCTGGAGGGCAAATTCTTGGAGGAGGGTCACCTCGGGGAGGACTTACCTTAGTATTATCCAGATATTACATAGCCAGGGACCCACAGATGGTGTGCAGACCAGTTCTAAAGGGCCCTGGATAGAGGTTATTCATGGTTATAAAATTCATGGTTATGTAAATAGGTATCTTTTTCTTTAGAAATTTGTGCAATTGGATGGCATTGGCATCTTTGTCTAAAATCAATTGGTTACAGATGCAGGGGTTTTTATCTGAACTATCAATCCTATTACATTGGTCTATGTTTCTATCATTCTATCAGTTCCATACTCTTGTCATGACTCTAGCTTTCTAATAAATTTTGAAATTAAAATTGCAAGTCATCCAACTTTGTTCTTCTTTTAGAATGTCTTTTGGTAATTTGGGACTTTTTGCAATTCCATATGAATTTGAAGTTCACCTTTTTCTTATCTGAAAAATAAAAGAATATTGACTGGGATTGCATTAAATCAGTAGATTGCTTTGGACTGTTTTGATCTCTTAACCACAATAAGTCTCCCCAATGTGAAGCATGGTATGTTGTATAATAATTTCCTTAAAATATAATAACAATAGCTAACTAATCTTTTACTGAAGTCAGATAAAGATTCTGGAAAATTTAAGCTGAGATAGAAAGGATGGCCATGATTTACCTAGGTAAAAATGGTAAAAAATATTTGCAGCTGATGGAAAGCTTATGCAAAAAACCCTGGTGAGAAATATCTTGGTGTCAATGGAAAACTGAAATAAGAACCATCTGTTTGAAGTGTAGCAATGAAGTGAGAGGAGGATGTTAGACAAGCTGGGGGAATGTACAAGGTGTTATTGGTTAACTATGAAATTTATCTCAATGGAAATAGAGAGGAACTGAATTGCTTTTAGCAGGAGAATCATGTGCTACAATTTACATTTCAGAAAGACTATTGTAGATGCTGTGTGAAGATGGATTGGGGAAGGAGCAAGAATAGAATAAGAAAAACCCAGAAAGAATCTAGAATTGTGACTTAGGCTATGGAAAGAAATGCATTAATGCATAATGAATTGTTAATAGATTGGGTGTCTGAGATTGAGGGCCTGGGATGAAGCCCAGGGATGACTCAAGAATGACTTTCCAAGTACTGGCTTAAGTATCAGGGGTAGTGATGCCATTTTTGTTAAGACTTGGGACCCTTGGAAAGGAAAGGAGGTGCTAGTCTGGTCAAGATCTTGAAGTTCTTTTAATAATGGCCTAAGCAGCATGTAATTCATCTGGAACTCATTGAGTCATGAAATTCAGCAGGATTCCCTATATAGTTTAGAGTAGAATGAACACAAACCATAGTGGGAAAGGTAAATGAAAAGAGAAGGCAACCTGGGTAAATGAAAGGCTGGTGTAGAGAAAAATCTTTTTTTTTTAATTGGGCAGCTACTTCAGGGTTTCAGCTTTACTTGAAGGCCAAAATGCATGATATTGAAACAGGGGCAGGTGGGAAACTGGGGATTATCAAAAGCAGCAGAGGAAGATAAGGGAGTACAATTAAGCAGAGGGAAAATAGATACCTAATTGAATCCCACTTGGGGGGGGGGAGGGATTGCCAAACAAGTGACAAATTCCTAGGCAGTATTACTTCTAGCATTTAAGTTGAAGACCATCAGGCGATTGTCTTTTTCTACAGAACCTTGGTAATAAAGCATTTCTTTCAATTCCCTTATTCTTGAATCCAATGCCAACATTCTTTTCTTATTTTTTGTGTGTTATCCCTTTGCATTTTTTAAGTAATCTGCTCTCTGAGGTTGCTGTAAAAAAAAAAAAGATAAATACTTCATAGTCTGAAAATTCATCACCATATATCTACAGATGGATTGATTTTTATTTAATCTGCTTAGCACACATTGGACATTTTTAAGAAAAACATTGAGGTCACATTTGGAAATGTCTCCTCCATTATTTCTTCTAATATGGATTTTCTCTTATTCACTCTATACTTTCATTTTGAAACTTCTTTAATGACTGGAATCTTTCATGATAATCTATATAACTCTTATTTCCCTTTGCATTTTTCAACTCTTTCACACTGACTTCTGATTCTTGGTAAATTCCACAGTTCTAGACCCAATTGCAAATCTTCTGATTATTATGTTCAGTCATGTACAACATATTTATTCTTCATATTTAAACTGTATAATTTATTTCAAATCATCTAGACATTGTTTTCATGATGTTTATATATTCTTCATCATATCTATCTGTTCTTGATTTATGACTTTTTATTTCATAATATTTGGTTCTTTTTGCACATAATATTCTTACTTCTTTAAGGAGCTTAAATATACTTCATTTAAATTCATTATGAGATTCATCTATTAGTTAAATTTTTTCCTGAGTGATTCATCTCCCATTTGTTGTCTGCTGAAATGTCTTTATTATTATTAATTTTCCTCATGTGCACTGGAATATTAATATGCTGCTTTTGTTGAATTAAAGAGTTTTTCTCTTTGTCTCCAGGGATCAATCAGGTCTGCTTCTATTAGACCCTAGGAACCCCTACCCCAGAACTAGGATTTCTAAAAATATTCAAGAATAGTTTATTTATTTATTTATTTATTTTTAAAGAAGCTTTAGATTATATAAACATTACATAAAAATATTGAGGATTTCCATATTTCCCACCCCCTGCCCCTCAAACACTCTCCCAAATCAAAGAATTGACAGGGGTAGTTAAGGACTGTGGGACTTTGAAGCTTTTGTGGACCCCCAAAATCCTGTTCTAAAGCTAACCCAGTCCTGTGCATGTAAACCTATTGTAGGTGGAATCTTGTGAGTAAATTACTTCAGTTAAGGGCCTTTGATTAGATTGTATGACCCAAGATGTGTCTTAAACCTCTTACTGGAGTCCTTTATAAATGGAGGAATAAAAAGTTACAGACACAGAAAAAAGCTGCAGAGACAGAGAGGAACCCAGAAGCTGAGAGAAAAGGCCCTGGGGGCCAGAAGTTGAAAGCAATGGAACATAGAACCTGAGAGGAGCCACTTTAGCCAGAAGCTGAAAACAGTGAGGCCCAGGAGAGAGGAGAGAGATGAGTGGGCACCGGCTATGTGCCTGATCACCCACAGCTGCAGCTTGGGAAGAAATGATCTCCTGATGATGCCTTGTTTTGTACACTTTCATGGCCTCAGAACTGTGAGCTTTAAACCTAATAAATCCCATTGTAAAAGCCAATCCATTTCTAGTATATCACTCCCAGTATCTTTTAGCAAATAAAACAAGGACCTACATAGTGGCAAAGCAAAACTGACACTGGCTCCCACCCCAGTTTGGGTGAATCTTGACAGTATTATGCTGAGAGAAGCCATACTCTATCCATGTATGGCTCCTTTTATGGGACATATATGATAGGTAAAACAAATCCTTGGCAGAAACTCATCAGAAGAATGTTTGCCTTTGAGGAAGGGAGTGAGGAAATTTTATGAAGTGCTGTTCCTGTTGTATAGCTTTCTAGAGGCTTAAGTTACATGGATGTGCACATCCATCAAAATGCAGCAAATGCAAACTTGGAATGTATGCATTTCATTGTACATAAATTTTACCTCAAAAGAATAAATTCTATAGAGACCTTGAACTAGAAGAAATGCTGTAAGCAAATATCAAACTTCCATGCTAAAGTATTAAGAGGGAAGCGTATGGATGCCTGCCACTTACTCTGGATTAACTGATGGATGGATAGAGGGCTGGACAGATGAACTGATAAACAAAACAATTACAGTAAAATGTTAGTGGTAGAATCTTACTGGGATGTACAGGTATTCTCTGTAAAATTGTTTCATCATTGCTGTAAGTTTGAAAGTTTTCGTCATAAAATGTTGCCATAAAACTTCAAAAATCACAGGATTTCGGGATGTGTGCTGCAAAGTACAGTGGCTCTCACCCTTTTAATCTTCCCTAAATGTCCTGTGCATAGTTGTACTTTCATCCAGCAGTTGAAAAGTGCCTAGAGAGGAAGCACTAACACAAATCCACATGTCTCTGAGGATACTTGCATGCTCTTTTAACCACTATGCTTTGCATTTCAAGGCACATCTATGCAAGCATCAAAATTCCTCCTGTGGGCACTGCCAGCGTTCCACATGGACTCACAGACCCTGGATAAAATCCCAGGCACATCAATGCCACTAGCATCTCATGCTGCCATGGCATGTGGCAATTGCAGCTTCCATGAAGTGATCCTCCAGCCTCTTCCAATGCATGATCAGTTGAGTTGTTGGAATATTGAGAGGCTGATGTGTAGGAGCCAAGAGAAAATATACATGCTTGGATAAAAAAGAAGAAAATACAAATGTTAAGAACTAGAAGTGAAAACAGGATAAAGAATTTCAAAACCTAAATACGTTTTTAAAAATTAAATATCTTAGCAGTTCAAAAGTTGCCATCTCCTTTGACTCATTCTCCAGCCTAGAATGTTTTGTCTACATATCTATTGTCCAGATCAAACATTTGCTCAAGCATGGGTTCTGATTTGATTGGCAACACCAGATGGCCATTGAAGAAAGGGAAGGATCCCCAGGTTTTGCAGATATTTTAATTAGGTGGCCTCAATGTCAAAAAAGTATGCAAGGGAAATAAATTATTTAAACAACTGATTAGTCTGGGATGTAATGATATTATTTCTTTTGGGTATATGCCCTTGTTAAAAAGATCATGTGGAGTTTGGGTTTTCATCAGGCATTGCTGGGATTTGTTTTGAATGTCCAGAGTTAGGAAAACATAGGCAGATACACACCTGGCCCACCTGATACACCTTGGTGAACCTATGAAAACAGAGCCAGACCAGGAACTCAGGGAGGGGGCGGCAACACCTGGTACAGCAGGTGTAATGTTCACAATCAGGAGATGCCTGAGGGAGTGTGGGCAAGCATGGTGAATTGAAGACATGGTCAGAATTGAGGGGTTATTAAATGGACAGGATTAACGACTCAAGAAACTCAAGCATGTTCTTTCCAATGGGATGTTGGAAGTAAAACAGGACACTGGGTAAAATGTACAAGAATGCTGGAGTGTCATTGTGGTGTACATGTGTGCATGCACATGCATGTGTGTTCATGCAGTATGTGGATGTGTAATATGCATGTATCATGTGTGTGTATATGTATGCATGTGTGTGATGTGTGCATATATGCATGTGAGTTGTGTGTGCATGTGTGGTGTGCATGTATGTCCATGTGAGGGTGCAGTAACCATGTGTGTGGAGTGTGCATGTGTGTGGTGTGTGCATATGCATGTGTGGCATGCATGAATGTGTGTGGTGTGTGTGCATGTTTGTGGTGTGTGTGCATGCACATGTGCAGCATGCATGCATGTGGTGTGTGCATGCATGTGTGCAGCATGCATGTGTGTTGTGTGTGTGCATTCCCTTGCATTAAGATGATGGTTGTGTAACTACTGTAACTACTGGTTATTGCTAGTGTCTCCCTGGGACATGTATTAATTTGCAGGTCACCAGCCTCTCCTCGAAAACCCAATTCAGTGACTCAGAGGAAGGCATGGGATTCTGTATCTCTTAGAAGATCCCCAATAGGGTCTTGTCTTCAGCCAAGTTTTGGAAAGACTGGGAATCTGAGTGGCAGATGAAACCAAAACTGTGGCTGGAGCACAGGTGGGAGAGCACAGAGGCAGCGCCAGCCCCCCAGAAGGCAGGAGTCAGGAAGTGGTGATGGGGAATGAGAGGGGCAGGTGGGGCGAGGCGGGCCATGGGCACGGGGGAGACTTTTAGATGACCTGAGGGGGTCCACACACAGTTCCTGGGCTTCTGGCCAGCCAACCTTGAGACACGGGATGGGAATCCCAGGAAAGCATGTTCAACCCCAAGTCACAGTGCTGGGCCTGAATCGAAACAGCTGAGAACCCACGCTGAGGAGCCAGAACCTTTGCATCAGGGCTGTCAAGAGTCCAAATGCAGGCGAGCTGAGCCTGGGGAGGCCAGAGCGTGGGGGCATGATGCCCAGGCTGTGGGCAGCCCTCCCCAGACACATGTGGACTGACATCAAGAGGAAGCCATTCCCAATGCCAGGTATCCACCCCATGCCCAATGCCAGGCGTCCACCCACAGCAATTAATTTTACTAATTTAATTTCATTAATAACAGATGGCACTTAAAATCACCAGTAGCTATAACATTGGATAGTATGTAAGATTTTATTGCGTTTAAAATATTTTCTATGTGGATAAAATGCCTTTCTTTTCAAGGATCTCTTGAATGAAAGGGATATAGAAGACACTGGATAGAAGACTTGAAATTTTGACAGAAAGTAAACTTGGAAAGTGAGAGTATTAATGGAATTTTAGAAAATCTTGAAAAAAGTTATCAATTTTTGTGTTCACTAATGCTAAAATAATCACTTTCCCCTACTGTTCATTTGAACATGACTATTCAATCTAATTAATTTCTAGAAATATTCATATTAAATTATATATGGACTGTTAAATAATTTTTATTCATTTACTTTAAAAGTGCTTTATTTGTTTTTTCTATTCAACACCCCAAAATCTGGTATATAATGTAGTCACATCCTTTATTTATAAATCTCCCATGAGAAGATAATCCAGCTTAATTTTTAAAATCTTTAATATTTCTGAAACACATAAGCACATCTTATTAAATATTTTCTTTTATTCAAAACTACAATTCAAAGGGATTGAATCAAGCTCAGCATCAACGGCCAAGCCACACACTTGAGCCAAGCCGGGTGCCGCAAAGGGCTGTGGATGCCTGAGCCGACACTGGATGCTGGTTCCTGCAGAGAGACTCCCTGACTTCAGGTGAAGAAGCAGGACTGGTAAATAAGCAGGGACCCCTGGACAGAGGGATCCTGAGCTCACCAATAGGAAGAGGGATCCTGAACCAACCAATAGCATAAGAGAGTTTTTAACCAATAGACTCCATTACCTTAATTAATGAACAGCCAATCACCACCCCCCATAAACAGCCAATCAGCATCTCCGAATTAGAATACTCTATTTACATAATATGTTAATCTAGTTTTCAAACCCTAACCAATGCCTTCGCTCAGAACCAGAGATTGCCCAATCAGAGCATCGCAACTGGGAGCTCCAACCCCTGGGGCGGTGACACAGCGAAACTATATCAAGCTCAGTCCCTGAGTCGTGAGCGTGCTTTCCATCTTTGCTGGCGTAACAGGAGCACAGAGCAGTTTCAAGCCTAGTTGCAAAGCTGCCTCCTTCAGCAGCGCCATGGCATCCTCCAGCATTAAGTCCCTGGTTGGGCTGCAGAAGCAGTTCCTCAAAGCCATTCAGGTAAGGAGTGTGACAGGTGTGTCAAGCGGTGGTACCAGGCCGAGCTGCGAGGGGCAAGCACCACCCTTACCACTGGGTGGAACCGTGAGGTCCCTGGCCTGGAGCCCAGTCCGCCTTGGCAGCTAGGGCCCCCATGCACCCTCGGGTTGGGAGCTTTCTCGGCTCTAGTCTTCCCTTCCACCCATAGCCCCAGTTTGGCGCGGCTCCGCGGGCTCCCCTGGTGCCTGCCTGGTGGCCTCGCGCGGGGCACCCCCGCACCAGCACTCGGGGGAGGGGAGGGGACCGCGGTGCTGGGGAGCACTAGGACTCCGAAAGGCAGTTTGGGGGCCACAGAGCGCCTCGGAATCCCTGTGGGGATCCAGGCGCTGGGGGCCAGGGGAAGCTTCACCCCGCAGCCACGGATCCAGCATTGAGCGACTGGACCCGGTGGCGCACGAAGCTGGCCGTCGCCCGAGGGTCTCCTGGACTCTGGGCTCCCGAGGGTGGAGGCAACCGCCGCCGGGCCCCCGGCGCTGCCTGAGGTGAAATTCCCAACTGCGGCCCCGCGGGTTGGAGGAAACAGCGGGCAGCCATGGGCAGGGAAGCGCCGCCTGAGGGGCAGCTGGGGGGCTTCCAACCTGGCCCGGTGGTGGTAGCCTGGAGGGAGTGCGGGGATGGCAGTTAGCAAACTGCATTTCTAATAAAATAAAAAATTCTCATACAGGTCCTCCCCTCTCCCCAAGTCCGGGCCATTGCTGAGGTGGGAAAGCGCGGACGGGGATCGGGAATGAACAAAACGTGCGGGGAAGCTCCGGCTGCGTGTGCGGGCTTGGGGAGGAAGGGGAGAAAGGGGGCGATCTTTGCCCAGGTTGCAGAGGTTTCTGCGAGGGGGTGGGGGGCGGAGGGTCTGCGCGCGGATGTGCCCGCCTGGAGGGGGAGGCAGCCGCCTGGAGGGGGAGGCAGCAGCCCGGCTCCGCCAGTGTGAGCGCAGAGCACGGGGGCTTTTTAAAGGGCGTTTGCTGTGCGAAGCGCTACCCAGGGCAGGATTTTGTAACTAAGCCTCCCCGTCGGGGCTGTTGTTGTTTTCCTGGGTTCGCTAATTTTGCTGGAGAAATGATGAGGATGTAATTCTTACAGCCCTGGCGCGCTGAGGCGGTGGGGGCTGCAGGGCGGTCTCGCTGCCTGGCGCGGGCCAGGGGTGCCTGCTGGGTAGGGAGGGAGGGAAGGAGGGCTCTTTCCACGCTCCAGCCCTTCCCTCCCGGCCTGGGCTGCTCTGTCCTGAGAGGCTTCGGAGCAGTCCGGACTCCGGGATCTGAGATGGGGAGGGGCGGATTCTAGGAGAAAGAATTGAAAGAAGTGGGAAGGGGGTAAAAGGCAAAGAGTTTTGGGAGGAGAGCAGAAGAGGTTTGCAGGTGGAGAGTGAGGGAAAGAGAATGCTATAGGAGCAGGGACTAGAGTACTTGCTGATTTGCCATCGGAAACCTAAAAGCAGCCACTCTTTCTTTTGGCTCTTCCACGCTTCTTAGATTATTTTATTCTAGCTGCCTGTATGTTGCTTCTCTGAAATGGATGGCGATTCAAAAAGGGCTTGGAATTCGGAATTCGTGACTTACCACTGGGGACAGGCTTGCATTGATTAAAAATCAAGCAATCCGCAGTGAATTAATCCTCTGTAGGGTGTTTTGTTTTGTTTTTTAAACTCTGACAGTATGGACTGTAGGTTGATTTTAGAGCTCAGAATGTAAAACACAACTGCTTTTCCTGTCATCTTGGGATTTAGAGGTAGGCGAGTGCTCTGAAAAGGTACTTAAGAAATGGACTTCCTTGAGGAAATACACACCTGGTGGCCTTGGAATTTTGCTAACAGTAATCAGCTTCCCCTATATTATAGTGGAACTATGTATCTGAAGTCGTAGACTTTAGTGATCTGTTTTAAAGAACACTCATTTGTAGGTGGTAAATTGATTATATTTGTGATTAGAAAATAATTTAACATCTCAACATAGGTTGAAGGAGTCCAGATATTACAGGACTCTTTCACATGTCTCAAAGCTGACATAAGAAAAAGCCTAACCCCCCTCCTTTGGAAGGAGCATTTAGATTTGAGGTTAACATGTTACAACACCATTTTCATTTACTTCCTTCATATTCTCCTTGAAAGGTATTAGATAACCAAGACAAACATGGTGAAATGGTGAAAATAAATGGCAATTTTGGCAGGTCAAGTTGTTACTCTGGTGTTTAAAAACAATGTCATTAATCAGGATCTTCCAGTAGCCAAATTATCTTGTGCAGGCAGCTAGGTGACACACAGCTTTGGCTCTAATAGTAATTGTAGAGTGAGTGTACCATTTCCTTTTAGATGATATGATTTTTTATTACTTGGAAGAGAACAATTTAGAATATTTTATACCCCACAATTGGCAGTGTGGCTAGGAAACTATAGGGAAGGCTATCTGTTCGAGCACATGTGGGCTTGTGAGAATTATGGACCAAATGGAAGAAAATGGTTAGGAAATTGCCCTATCCTAAATCACTCTATTCTTTTATACCATCGCTTCAAATATCCTATCAAATGTCTTCAGCACAATAAATGTGAGATTTACTACTCTATGGTAACCTATCAAGGGAGTCATGCTCTGCATGGACTCATCTTAGTCTTTTCCTCTGTTCTTAGGGAATCAAGCACTGAATATGACTTACTCTAATAATCTCTCTTGTCAAATTTATATTATTACACTTCAGGTTAAAGAGAAGGCTTTGTATGCAAGTGAGTATGACATTAAATAATTCAAGGTGGTATAATAATTAAAATTAAAGTTCTATAACTACAAAGATGTTTTTCTTTATATACATTCTTTTAACTTTTCATATTGTTACACATTTATTGCCTTTCAAAAAAAATTGTGCTTGCAGTACAATTATTTTAAAAAGTGGTACTGCTGGAGACAGAAATAAAAACATATATATATGTATCCTTGTATGTCTTAGGTTACTTGGATTTAGATTGATTACTAAGTTGCATTTTCTCCCCAATAACATAAATATGTCTCTACAACAATCTGTTGCTTCTCCTTTTTTTGTTTTTACTTGATTTTTGAAATTGGTAGAAATTCTAAATTAGATACTAATTCCATGGGCCCAGAAAGTGTTCAGTTCTGAAATGCAAGAGTTCTATTTTTCCATTGTTCGATGATTTATTTCTATTTTTGACACCTTATCTTCCATAAGGTTTTTACATGATCAAATTAAGGAAATGCTATATTCTTTTATAACTGTATTTGAAAAAACACTTCATGGTTTCAGAGTTACCCAAGAGGTTGAATGTTGTACACCTTGGTTATAAATTTAAAAAGGAAATTAATTAAATACATTATTTATTGACCCTTGGAATGGTTATCTATGGTCATTAACTGACTACAGTAAAAATGAGTCAACATTTTGAATCTACAGATTCAATGGAAGCTGTATTTAGAGCATTCTCAAGATGTTAGTTATATAAGAATTAAAGGCAACCAAACAGAAAATTAGTGGGCAGAATATCCTATGCAGTTAAAAATTATTCTTTTTCCTAATAGCTGGTGATGTTGACCATCTTTTCAAGTCACTTGCCCATTTTGTAAATGGGTTGTCTCTTTATTTTTGAGGTTTATGGTTTCTTTATATATACTGGATATGAGGCTCTTAGCAGATATATGGTTGCCAAATATTTTCTCCCTTTGGGTAGGCTGCCTTTTTACTTTCTTGATAACGTCCTTTGAAGTGCAAAAGTTTTTAATTTTGAGGAGATCCCAATTATCTATTTTTTCTTTCGCTGCTTGTGTTTTGGGTGTGAAGTTCATGAAACCATTTCCTATTACAGTGTCCTGTAGATGCTTCCCTACATAATCTTCCAAGGTCTTTATGGTCTTGGCGCTTATATTTAGATCTCTGATCCATCTTGAGTTGATTTTTACATAAGGTGTGGGATGGTGTTCCCCTCTCATTCTTTGGGATTTGCATAACCAGTTCTGCAAGCACCATTTGTTGAAGAGGCCATTCTCTACCAGTTGAGTGGGCTTGGTGGCCTTGTCGAATATCAGATGATTGTATTCATGAGGATATATATCAGAACTCTCAATTAGGTTCTATTGGTCAATAAGTTTATCCTTGTGCCAATACCATGCAGTTTTGACCACTGTAGCTTTGTAGTATGTTTTCAAGTCAAGTAGTGTGATACCTCCAATTTCATTTTTCTTTTTCAATATGTCTTTGGCACTTTGGGACCTCTTACCCCTTCCAAATAAATCTTGTAGTTAGTTTTTCCAATTCAGTAAAAAAAAAAATGCTGTGTTGATTTTTATTGTGATTGCATTAAATCTGTAGATTAGTTTGGGTAGGATAGGCATCTTAATGATAGTCTTCCTATCCATGAACAGTGAATATTATTCCATTTAAGTCTCTCGAGAGCATGGGGAGGATCATCAGTGTGGAGTGTCACTGATGGGGGATACATGGGAGGAAGTTCACCTGGGCATACATATAAGGTAAATAAATATGTTCAAATGTTCACAGGCATTTTCACAGTGGGTGGAGACACACAATAACAAAAGAATATTGAATTCCCATCCTGGAAAGCTCTGCCTCATTCTCTAATGGAGCAGCAACAGACCCCCCAAGTGCAGGGCAGTGACTGGTGAAGGAGAATGATCCATTGATGGGCCCTTGATATTGATGACTATGCATATGGGCCTTTGCTCTTGAAATTGAAACATAGCCTAGTGTTGTGGGGTGCCTAAGAGTTTCCTCCAGAGAACTTCCTTGTTGCTCAAATGTGGCCACTCTCTAAGCCAAACTCAGGTTATACATAACATTAGCTACTTCCCCTGCTCCAGTAGTAACCTTTCTGTGATCCAAAGCTTCTTCAAAACTGAAGCCATTAAAATACCCAAATACAATTAATAGGAAAATGAAATAATAATGACAGGTTTAAATATAAGAAATAAAAAACATGAAAATTAAAAAAACTAAAACTAAAATAAAATTAAAAGATTGGGATATTAAAAAATAAACATATTTAAAAATTTTTTTTTGACAATTTGCCTTTTATCACTGTAATATCTGGTGTCCTGTATGTACAGTGACATTTTCTTCCATTTATTCCCCAGTGTCTTACTATTTTTCATTTTGTTTACAAAGAAGTCTTAGGTCACAGTAAAGTCACATACAGAATTCAGGGTCTCTCATATACCCAATATCCTCTCCTTTCCCCGTTTTCTGTATTAATACCTTTTTATATGTGGATGGTACCATTGTTAAAACCGATATACAAATAGTGAAACATAGCTACTAAACATGGTCAGTGGTTTACATTATGGTTTAAATTTTAGACTGTACACTTTTATAAATTTTGATGATATTTAATATGGCCTGTGTCCATCATTGTAAGATCATGTAGAACACTTCCATTGCCCTCTAAATACCCCTGTTTCATCTATTCTAATCTTCCCTCCCCCTCCCCTCAGGGCCCATGGCAACCTTTGGCTTTCTCCTTGGATGACAAGATTCATAGTTACATACGACAACAATGAGGTCTTGACACACTGGTCTGTTCTCCCCTGTTAGGAACCACCCATGCCCTCAAGAGACTCCCACCTCTCTATTTGTGAACAAATTGGTCTCTCCTGAGGATGGCAGTCCAACTCCTTCATGCTCATTATGTGGGTCTCCACCCACTGATACAAAACATTATGACAAAATGATGACTCACACAATCCCTAGAAGCCTGCTACAGGTGGCGCCCTGTCCCAAATGGCCCCATCCAACACCCTAAACCAGCAACACTTCCTCGTCATATTGCCATAAAACCGTTCCCAACTTAGTACTTTCAACCACATACCTGCAAATCCCCAGTGTTCACCTGGTCCCTCCAGCAACCCTCCCCCCAGTTCTCTGGACCCTCCAACCCACACTCCCCAATCTATCCACCTGTCAAACCTGCACCGCCCAACCCGATAGTATCACTACCCACCTGTCATAGCCCTACAATATGCAACTACACACTTTCACACCCACCTGTCATAGCCCTACAATATGCAACTACACACTTTCACCTTAACATAGATTACATATGTATGGATGTTGGCTCACAACTTTCTTCTCCCTTTCTATTTCCTGTAAACCTATCTTCTAGACAATAGCTGAGTCTGTTCAATTTGCTTAATTCATGTCATTGAGGTCATGTACTATTCATCCTTCAATGCCTGGCTTGCTTTATTCAACATTAGGTCCTCAAGATTCATCCATGTTATCCCATGTGTTAGCACTGTATTCTTTCTTAGTAATATTCTATTGTATGTATGTACCAAATTTTGTTTATCCATTCATCTGTTGATGGGTATTTGGGTTGTTTCCACCTTTTGGCAATAATGAATAATGCCACTTTGAACATTGGTGTGCATATATCTGTTCATGTCTTTGCTTTCAATTCTTCTGGGTATATATCCAGCAGTGGAATTTCTGGATCATATGATAGTTCTATAGTTAGTTTTTTGAGGAACCGCCAAACTGTCCTCCATAATGGCTGGACCATTCTATATACCCACCAGCTGTGGATGTGGGTTCCCATTTCTCCACATCCTTTCTAACACTTAGAGTCCTCTGTGTTTTTAATAGTCACCAGCCCAATGGGTGTAAGATGGTATCTCATTGTAGTTTTGATTTGTATTTCCCTAATAGCTAGTGATGTTGAGTATCTTTTTATGTGCTTTTTAGCCATTTGTATGTCTTCCTTGCAGAAGTGTCTTTTCAGGTCCCTTGCCCCTTTTTAAAATGGGTTGTTTGTCTTTTTATTTTTGAGGTGTAAGATTTCTTTATATATGCTGTCTGTTAGGCTCCTATCAGACATGTGGTTGCGTTAGGCTGCCATTTAACTTTCTTGATAACATTTCTTTGAGGTGCGAAAGTTTTTAATTTTGAGGAGAACCCATTTATCTATTTTCTTTCGCTATTTGTGCTTTGGGTTTGAATTTCATGAAGCCATTTCCTTATTATGCTTCCCTACGTTATCTTCCAAGGTCTTTATGGTCTTGGTTATTATATTTAGGTTTTTGATCCATCTTGAGTTGATTTTTGTATAAGGTGTGAGATGGTAATCCTCTCTCATTCTTTTGGATATGGGTAACCAGTTCTACAAGCAGAATTTGTTGAAGAGGCCATTCTCTCCCAGTTGAGTGGGCTAGGTGGTCTTGTCGAATATCAGATGACTGTATATGCGAGGATCTATATCAGAACTCTCAATTCAGTTCCATTGGTCACTATGTCTATCCTTGTATATCAGAACTCAATTCAGTTCCATTGGTCAATATGTCTATACCATGCAGTTTTGACCACTGTAGCTTTGTAGTATGTTTTAAAGTCAGGTAGTGTGATAACCTCTAATTTCATTTTTCTTTTTCAATATGTCTCTGGCTCTTCTGGACCTCTTACCCTTCCAAATAAATCTTGTAGTTTTTCCAATTCAGTAAAAAAAGAAAAATGGTGTCTTGATTTTTATTGTGATTGCATTAAATCTGAGATTAGTTTGGGTAGGATAGACATCTTAATGATGTTTAGTCTTCCTATCCATGGACAGGGAATATTCTTCCATTTATTTATTTCAATCTTTTACATCTTTAAATTTATTCCTAGGTATTTGTTTCTTTTAATTACTATTGTAAATGGTATTTTTTCTTGATTTCCTTCTCAGATTGCTCATTATTTGTGTGATCTTATAGCTTTTGACATTATTGAAATCATTTATAAGTTCTGGAAGCTTTGTTGTAGATTTTTCTGGGTTTTCTATGTACAGGATCATGTCATCTGCAAATAGTGAAATTTTTACTTCTCCCTTTCCAATTTGGATGCCTCAGTGCTTGAGCAAGCACTTCTAACACAATAGGAGCGGTGATAGTGGGCATCCTTGTCTATTTCCTGATCTTAGAGGGAAAGCTTTTAGGATTTCACCATTGAAGATGGTGTTAGCTGTGGGTTTTTCATACACACCCTTTATCATGTGTTTAGAAAGTTTTCTTTTATTCCTGTTTTGTTGAATGCTTTTTCACTTTTGACCTGTTTATGTGGTGTATTTCATTGTGATTTTCTTATGTTGAAGCATCCTTGCAAACCCAGGGTGAAACCCATTTGGTCATGGTGTAGAATTCATTTGATGTGTTGTTGAATGTGATTAGCAAGTGTTTTGTTGAGGATTTTACTATCTAGGTTCTTCTTGTGCTATCTTTGTTTGGCTTTGGGTATTAGGTTAATGTTGGCATCATAGAATGAGTTAGGTAATGTTCCTTCTACTTCTAATTTATGGAAGGATTGGTGTTCTTTCTGGGATGTTTGATAGAATTCACCTGTTAAGCCACCTGGTACTGGGCTCTTAGTTGGGAAGGTTTTGATGACTGACTCTGTCTCTCTACTTGTAACTGGTATGTTGAGTTCATCAATTTTCCTTTCATCAATGTAGGCTGCTTGTGAATTTCTAGGAATTTGTCCATTTCCTCTAAATTATCCTTCTTTTTGGCAAATAATTTTTTCAAAGGATACTCTTTATTTCTGTGGGGTCACTGGTTCCATCCCCTTCCTCATTTCTTATTTTGTGTATTTGCATTTTCTTAAGAACTCATCAATATAATTTTCTTTTTGTTTTTTTCTGGTGCTCTCTTGTTTTTAGTTCTGCTCTAATCTTTTGTTATTTCCTTTTTTCTAATTCCTCCAAGTGTGCAGTGAGGTCTTTGATTTTAGCTTGCTCTTTTTTGATATATGCATTTATGGCTATGAATTTTTCTCTCAGTACAGCTTTTTGAATCCCATAGGTTTTGATATGTTGTGTTGTCATTTTCATTTGTTTCAACATAGTTACTGGTTGCTTTTGAGATTTCCTACTTGACCCACTGGTTTGTCTAAAAGTGTGTTAACATCCATATGTTTGTACCTAATTCAGTTCTCTGGCCATTACTGATTTCGAAAGAATGTATATCCTGCTGTATTTGGGTGTAGTGTTCTGTATATGTCTATTAGATCCAGATCCTCTGGTGTATTAATCAAAGTCTTTGTTTGTTTATTGATTCTTTGTCAAGATATTCTGTCTAATGGTGATAATGGTATATTAAAGCACCCCAGTATAATTGTAGAGGCATCTATTTCTCCACTTAGTTTTTCCAGTTTTTGCCCATTAGGTATGTAAATATCTATGATTGTTCTTTCGTCTTGAAAGATTACCCCTTTCATTAATGTATAGTGTCTGGTTTTGTTTCTTACAATAGTTTTGCATTTGAAGTCTATTTTGTCTGATATTAGTATGGCTACTCCTGCCCTTATTTGGTTATTGTTTGCTTGTAAGATTGTTTTCCAGCCATTCACTGTCAGCCTCCTTGAATCCCTGGAACTAAGGTGGGTTTCTTGTAGACAATGTGTAGATGGGTCATGTTTTTCTTATCCATTCTGCTAATCTGTGTCTCTTGACTGGTGAGATTAATCCATTAATATTCAGTTTTATGTTATTATTCTCAAGGAATTACTTACATTAGCAATGTTCTTTTGGGTTTATGTATGTCATGTGTTGTTTTTATTTCTTTTTGTCTTTTTAGTTCTTGAACTCCTCCAACTCTCTCCTTTTCTTCCTTTCAACCTGCAGAACTCTCTTTAATTTCTATTTATCTGTGAATATTTTGAACTCTCCATCTTCTTTTAGTACTTTAACTATGTTATATCACTGCTTCTTGCCTCCATCGTTTCAAATGAGAAATCAGCACTTAATCTTATTGAGCTTCCCTTGTATGTGATGGTTCTCTTTTCTCTTGCTGCTTTCAGTATTCTTTCTTTCTCTTGAGCATTGGATAGTTTGATGAGTATATTTCTTGTAGTACGCCGGTTGGCATTTATAATGTTTGGACATGTTGTGCTTCCTGGACATGTACATCCATCTCCCTCAATAGGGTTGGGAAGTTTTCAGCCATTATTTCCTCCAACACTCCTTCTGCCCCCTTTCCCTTCTCTTCTCCCTCTGGGATGCCTATAATATGTATGTTTCCCTGCTGGATTTTTTCTATGTTTTTTTCTTTTCTCTGCCGGTTCAAATCTACTGTTACATGCTTGCAGTGTCTTTTTGATTTCTTAGATTGTGCCTTTCATCACCTTCATATCTGTTCTTTTTATGTATGTTTACAGATTCTTCAGTATGGTCTCTTAATCTCTTCCTTCACTTCATTAACTTAATTCATGATTTTCATTTGGACAGCTTTGATTAGTTGTTCAGTGTTCTGCACCTCTTCTTTTTTTTATCTTGATGGGTTTATTCAGTTGATTAACTTTTCTTGTTAATTTCATTGCTGCTTTTGCATGTGTTGAAGCAGGTTTTAGTGAGTAAACTACGTTAAAAAAATTTTTTTTAAGTAACTTTTTTTTTTTTTAAAGGAAAAATAAGGGACCCAAAAAAAGCTAGTACAAAAATAATGTCTGTGTTTTCCCTGTCCTAAAGTGTCAGCTGGATGTTTGATATCCCGGTGGATCACTACTCTAGGAGGAGCTGGGAATCAAACTAGGGACCTCGTATATTCAAGGTGGAAACTCCTTCACTGAGTTAAACTTTCTCATTGGGTCAATTAGCTCTTCAGAAAGCTATTCAGTCACTTTCCCTCGGGCAGGTTTGACTTTCCTAGGACAGCAGGATTCAACAGGCTGTGTGAGCACATCCTCCCTCTCCTCTCCTGGTCAGGTTGAGTTCCCTTTTGAAATTCAAATGGGACCCTGGTGACTGAATTCACCACACAGAAATGATTCTGAACCCTCTTCTAGACCACCTCCTCCTCCCAGGGAACCCGCTGCCTTAGGGGAGTTGAAATTTTGATAGTTTTCAGCACAGAACTATGTCAAAGACCAAGTTTCTCTATCTCAGGCAGTTAGGTAAAATCAACCTGCCTCAGCAGATTCACCTCTCCCCTCTGCCTGGTGCCACCTCAA
>JAQZBX010018725.1:0-34371 GCA_029593785.1 Cabassous unicinctus | reverse complement strand
CCCCCCCCCCCCCCCACTTAGCCAGCTCTCTGGGAAGGGGAGAAGGGTGTTTTCTCTTAGACTCCCCATATTGGATGATTTTTCTTCCTTAGTGCTGTATAGAAATGGAGCATCTCACAGTTGATGGCCCCGTAGAGTCTATGAAATATGGTAGCTGGGTTTGGAGGGCCATGACTTCTACTTAGCCTCTTGGTGCCTGGTTTTCTCTTTTATAAAGGGGATGCTGATGTTTCTGTGAGATGTGATGCACTGACGTACACTGACATCGGGCGCAGGGTAGATACACGCTGATGCCATTCTCTGACCCTGGAGTCCTATGGATTGCAAAGCCCTGTTTTTATTTTGCTGAGACTCCAGGACCGTTTTCCTACTCAGCTTCTCCCCCAAACCTCTGCCTTGTGCCTCTTACTCCATTCCAAGTTCAAAATGGAGAAGACAGAGATAGCACAGGATTGTCCTCTTCATATGGAAGCTTGGAAGAGCAACCAGCCCCGGGGCTCCAGGGAGAGGCTGGGTAGTGATGAGATTCCAAGAGGTCTTGGAGTCCTAGGGGGCTCCAATCACAGCCCCTCTACTTTCTGTTTGACACCTGGCAGGCTATGTCATCATTGCTCTGTTTCTCTTATTTGTCAACCATAAGATGAGGATAACAATAGCATCACTTCCTACGGTTGTTTTTAGGTAATTATGTGAACAGCTGAGAATAGTGCCTGGTACATAGTACATACCCAAGGAATGTACTTATTCTTTTATTTTCTGCTCAGCAGTCACGCAGCACCTAGAGAGGGTCCTGGTGTGAGACCATAAGGAGTGTGTCTCTGTGACACAAGGGGAATTAACACTTTCTGATGTGCCTTATTGACCTCCCCTCTGGGTGAGGCAGAGCTAGAGGCTGGGCTATCAGTGGGCAAATCCCACCTGTCCACTCATGGTGCTGCCCTCTGCCTCTCCTGGAAGAACCTCCCCCAGTCACAGAAATCAAGCACAGACATGCTGGACCTCCCCGGGGGCCATTTCTGCTCCATCACCAGATCCTGCAGATGAGATGCAGATGCTAGTAAATAAAACACACTAAAAAATTGGTAAATCTTCAATGAGAGTGAATAAAAGACTTCTGTAGAACTCTGGACACAAGCTTGTGTCCTTTACACAGGCTAATGGAGAAGATTCTTTGTAAGGCCACCTCACTCTTTCTTGCTCCTTCAGGATGGTAACCAGGAAAGAAAATGCATTTAATTTGGACCTTAAGCCCTTAATTACATTGCCAGTAAGAAAAGGACACCTGCTATTTTGTGGGTTGAGCAAGGCAGAATGGTTCCTTTTCTTTTGTTAAACATAGACACAATGCCTTTCAAACTGAGAACTAGAGGTGAAGGTATTACTTTTGCAGTTTGCCATCTTCAGGTAGTTACTGAAGAAACTCACTGGGAATGGTGCACGTGCACAGAAGCGTGAATTCCCCAAACCAGGGAAAGCAGTCTCTGCCAGGCAGCTGAGCAAACTCACAAAAATGTGCTCACTGGAGCTTTACAGTGTTGGAGCAAACTCCCGAAATGTACTTGCAATTTCCCTGCTGTTCTCGCCCAAGGCTCCTGCACATGCCGAAGGCCTCCTGTGCCCAGTCAAGGAAGGTCTGTCACCTTCCCTCAGTGCAAACCATTCCACCTTCCCACTCCCCTTTACAGTTTGGAGCAGGGGGCTGGGAGTGGGAGGGAGGGCATGGGATCATGGTGGCTGCCAGTTTTGAACACTTCATCTAATCAAGACATTGCCCTGGAGCCTTCCATAATGACCTACGAGGGAGGCAGGCTTATTATCCTCCTCCTACAGCAAGGAACTCCTGTTAGAGGTTGCCTCATTTTCCCAAGGTCATAGAGCAAGGAAGGGCCAGAGCTGGGATTTAAACTCGGTTCTGCACCCACAACAAATCTTTTTACTTCGTAAGTCAGGGAAGCTCTGAGTTAGCAGACAGCTGGGAAAGTGGAGAATAGGTGCTACAATCCAAGACACACGGATGTCAAGTCATTGGGTGCCCTGATATAGTATGTTACAGGGCTGCAACTGATGAGAATCCACCTGAAAGCAGAGGAAAACGTGTGCTAATATCACTCAGTTTAATAATCTCACATAACCTCCAATTCCTTCGAGGCCCGCTAAGTTAAAGGACCCTTTGTGCTTTTAATCAACTTTTCCTTAAAGAGCAAAGTGGAGGCACTCTTTATCTGACCAGCATCCCTTTTCATGGCCTTTAGTCTACTCATGAATTTCAAAGAGATAAAGAAAAGACAATACCAAGCCAAACCAAAGCAAACAAACAACAAACAAACAAACAAACAAACACACAAACAAACCAAAACCACAGACCCTGGGTGCTCTCCCTAGTCCCATGAACATTTACAACAATTTACTCCAGAAAAGAAAGCCACGATGAAGACCCAGCTCTACCTTGTGCTCCAGGCTGGAGTCTTTAAACATCAGTGAGAATGGCTTGATATGCTCTCTTCTCAATTTATCGCCACTCCGCAAGTCGATGGTATGTTCTATTCTCTTGTTAATTTCCTCGGGCCCAGACTGGACATGCAAAGCTTGTGCAAGATGGTTTGGAAGCAGATTTATTGAATTTCTTGTTAGGGCAGCCAGAGTCTAGGGGGAAAGCACATGCAAACACAATAAACCTGCTAGTCCCCTTTGGATTAAAAAGAAATGCAATGTTTTTTAGATCAAGTTGCATTGCAAACAGTAATAGTGTTCCATGCAGTTGTATTCAGTGAAACCTACAGAAGTTGATAAGTTAGCATTTGGTTCAGCGAAACATAACCTGGCAAAATATCACACCAAGAGGGACACTTCCCTCTCCTCTGTGTAGGTGCACTGAATTCCTTCTGGTGAGGTATTTGGAGAGTTGTAGGCTTAGAAATGTTCATCAAGACCCTTTCTCTAACCAGGCATATCCCTGGTATGGGAGAAAGGGCACCAATACAAATAACTGAGAGTGAAATATATTTGAAAAGCCTTCAGAAATGATCATCTCCAATCGAGTAGATTCCACATTCTCATGTGGTCTTTCATTTAACAGTGTGGAGAGATACGGGGACCCAAGGCTTGCATTTTCTTTTTAGCATTTCTCATGGACAGAACAGCCAAAAGTGCCAGGATCGGCTCCCTAAAATTGATAAATATTGCTAAATTTATGCATTGAACAAATAGGCTTTTCCCCTCATAGGCCATTATATATATCTTTATATAGATATGTGCATAATTTCCTTTAGGCTAGAATTGCAAACAATTATAGCCTCCTGCCATTTGCAGGGATAAACAACCCTAGGTGGGGAAAGGCATGGCCACTGTGGTTGGTAATTGGCTATGGATATGTGGGTACAGAAACGGCAGTGGCTTATGGGGGTGCACCATGTCTCCTGGTGATTCAGCTGCCAGTGACAAGATAACCATCTGGGCCATGCTCATTCCAATTTAAGACAATTTCTTTGGCAAAGAAACGGGGGTTGGAGCTGAAGGGATACAGGGACTGGGAAGCCCATCCTCCCAAGAGAGTTTCCGGGGGCGGTGGGGATAGAGGATGCAGAGCATCTGCAGAGCAGGGAAGTGAAGCACTTTCTGCCTCTATAAGCACTCAGCGTGTCTGCTCTTCTCTCCCAGCCTCCTGGGCTTGGCCATGGTTAAGACCACAGGCTGAGATAAGATTGTGGAGTTATAGAAGGGCAGCATGTGTTAGCTGACAGAGACCTTGTGGTCCTCCTGTCCAGACCCTCCCTATATCCACGAGCCTCAGAGAGACTTGCTCCAGAGCCATCAGCCCCTTTATTGCCAAGTCAAGTCCTCTGACTCCAGAACCAGAGCTGGAGTCAGGGCTTTGTCCTCTGTGGAGCCGTTAAGCCCACTCCTTCGGGATTCTTTCTATGGTATTGTTGAATGTTTCATTTTAACCTTCATGGTGATAGTTGATTTAACCTAAATTCAAGGTCTCTGAAAATTCGACAGCAGGACCTCATCACTGGTAGATTTTCTCCAGGCTGATCTGCAGACCCAGGACAAAGGATGGATTTGCAGGTGCCAACATGAGAAAGCAAAGTGCAAGATTTAGGGCACTGAAACACTTTTTCTCAGCTCTGAGCACCAAGGAGGCTACCACAGAGAAAAAGATAGCTGTCAGGGGGAGGTGTGGCAGTATCAGAGGTAGGGAGAAGGGCTGGAGCGGAGAGAAGGAAGCAGGAGCAATGTTCCGGAAAACTGATGAGCAGAATCCATGTGGAGCCAGAGGGCTGGGGCCCCTGAGATCAAGGGCACTTAGAGCAGCTGCACAGGAAGCAGAGGAGGGCTGCATTCTCCGCCACTCTGTGTGGATTTCCTATTGATTTCTTGTGGAAATTCTTTCCACAAAGCTTGGAAAGGGGCAAAGCTTTGGAAAGGAGGTAAAAATGGTGCTTAATGCCCACGTCTGGGCATCCATTCTGGCAAGGGGTGAAAGAACTGGAGATGAACTCAGTGATGCTACCTACATACATTCACAGTGCAGAGTCTCTCCTGCCTCTCTCCGCAATTTTTATTATCTTACAGTTTTCCTTCTTACAACTAAATTGAGCCTATCCACTCTACGGCTTCCTCCTGCCCTCAGTGACCCTGGAAACTCTGGATTTCACAGAGCAGGGGAGTTTCCAAAAAATATTTTGGGGAAGGATTTGTATAAATCACAGCAGAAAAGATCACAGCTACAGCTCTCCAATATGCCCATCCTATTATGAAAGAAAAGGCATCCTCCCCCCACCCCCAGTAAGAATGACATAATCCAGAGTAACTGACAATCCTTTGCATTGGATTAATTTAATCTAATGACTCACTCTCTACTTTGTCCTTAATTTTCTCATATTGATATGGATGGGTAAAAACGTCCTCATCTGTGCGCTGGTGTTTGGGAAACTAGGGATAGAAGATGTTGCTTCCTGGTAGCCTTTGCTTTAGAACAGATGTCTGCCCAGATGCTTCTGCTCCCCCCGACCCCCGGCCACTTCTGTAGGGCAGAGATCCGTAAAATCTCCTCCTTCCCGAGCTCCCCCACCCCTCAGCCAAGTCTACGGACTCTGTGTGCTCCTGCTAAGGAGAGAGAGCTTTGGAAGCCCCGCTCTTCCTTTTATCACTGCCACCGGGGTGCGTGGAGGAGAGTGCTTGTCCTGTCCAAGCAATTATTTTTATTCCCAGCTGAAGGCAGCAATGCCTGGCATTTTATGCAGGCAGACAACTCTCAGTGGGCCTTTCTCTGATTACTTGCTCCGTCAATTACATGTGACAACTACACGTGCTGTTTGGCCAGCAATCTCCCTGACACCCACCTCACAGTCAGCGCATATCTGTTCAAGGGAAGAACAGAATCGACCTACAAAGCCAAGCAAGTTGGAATTAGGAAGGGAAATCACCTGCCTTCATTTAACCCTCGATACACTGCAAAGCATAAGTGACTTATCTGTGATACTCCTGCCCCTCCACTAATAATGGCCCTTAAGATGTGACCATGCGCTCACAGTCAGTGGGATAATGCTTCCAGGGCCAGAAACCTCTACGCCCATATCTTCACGGTGATTCATTTGCATGCAGTAGTGAGGAAATGTGCGATTTTTCTTATAATTTGTTTGCCTGTTTAGATTCATATTGGAGCAAGCTATTTTTAATAGACTATGGCTTTCTCTTTTTTAAAATGTGCAACAATCTAGGGTGAGCTAGATTGGGATCATGTTAAAAAATAGCATCAGCTTTCAAATATTCCCATTTTATATTGACCTCCAAACTGTTGAGACTGTTCTTTTACATAAACAATTTAAGCAGTTGGTTAAATAGGGAAAACACATGAATGACATGGAAGGAAATGGGAAATGCCATGAGACCAACTGAATATATATTCATTTATATATAATTGAATACATAGATTTGAATATATATTCCCACAAATAGTTGAAATACACATTGTATTTATATACAATAATGAAAATGCATATCTATGTACTTAAGCTGGTGTTTTTAGATATTTGGGAGGCCATGTAGGAGCAGCCACATGGAAAAATATCAAAGTTCAAGGCTGAGCTGGTTTCCCATGTCTGAGTCTCCCACAAAGAAGACTTTGCAGCCCCTAGATTTTTTCTAACTGAGATCTGTGTCCTCCTCAGGTATTTCAGAAATCTCTGCCTCACTCACAGGCACTTAAGATAGATCAAGTCCAAATGCGACTAGAGTCCCTTCTAAACCCATATTTCTGAACGTAGGGTCTTCCTGAGAGTCTGTGGTTTCTGGTGAAAATTATTATCAGAGACTCTAGGAATCACTGCAAACTTTCTTTGCATGGGGTGAGGGAAGTCATGAATCCTCTTCATCGCAACACTTGCTTTACAACCTGAAGACTTTTCTTTGGGAATTTTCTTATATCTGTACATCTATTGAAAACCTGCATCTCCTGTGGGTCCTCGCTTCATGGATGGCCATAAACTTTGATACTCCTCAACCAGCTGGTCTCGGTGAGTAAATTCTTCCCAAAAGGATTTCAGGCTGAAAGTGGACTGCCTAAAAACATGCAGTTTTGTTGAGTCAAAAACAGTGTAGCTCTTATGGGTCACGTATTTCAGTCTCCAAACACCCTCTAAAGATTCCCTGCAGACATTTTAAATCAGCTTACATAGTTTAAGTGCTGGGGTGTTGGAGAACTCACCATTCTATTTCATTCCTAGATCCTCCTAATTTATTCTGTCCCAAAAATGTGTTCCAAGGGATACAAAAATGGTGGGATGCTTTATTGCAAAATGGTTTTGTGGACCAATAAGTTTTAGGAAATACGGATCTCTTCTTTGTTCACTTTCATCTCGCCCCACTAGAAGATACACTCCTCAGGAGAAGGGACATTGTCTGTTTTGTTTACTCCTTTGTCCCCAGTGCCTAGGTCAATGCCTGACACTGAGTAGCCATTCAGTATGTTTGTTGAATAAAAAAACATTCTTATATCTTCCTATTGGCTTCTCACAGTACACATTACTGAAATAAGAGCATGTAATAGAGCTGTAGCAATCAAACTTTTAAACTGTGCATTTTCCAAACATTTTTGACCTCAAAACCCCCTTTTCTGTTTTTTTTTTCCTCCTGCCTATCTAATGGGAACCAAAACCTTCCCCAGTAATGTGACGGTGGGGGGCCATTTTCTTAAATTACCACGCATCAGCATGGTTTGGTGAATTGGGACGGTTACCAACCCCTCCCCTTGCCCCAGCCCTTGCTGCTTCTCTCCTTACAAGCCATGTCTCCCAGGCCCATCACACCAAGGCTTGTCTGGCTCTCTGCATTCCAGGCTCATTCTAGGCCTGGCCTCTGAGTTCACGTAGTGTGTTGGGCATCCAGGAGCCCTCTGGGAGCCTGCTACAGGGAAGCCCCCACATTCTCTTATCTCTGGCTGCTGCAGGTGTGGTTCCTGGAGCCGCAGCACAAGGTCCTGGAGACCAAATGGAACATCTCGCAAGACGGTAAACCACCAGGGCCAACATGGAGCACATAAAACCCCCTTTTCCTGAATCACCTGTCCACACTCCATGGACTGCTATTTAAGAACCAGTGTTCTAAAGGCCTTTCCTGCTTCTGTTCACAACTTCCATCCACTGGACCTGTTTCTGGCCTCTGAATAAGATGTTTCCCCATCCATGTAACAACCTTCTAAGGTCCAAAGATTTGTTCCCCAGGTTAATAACGTCTATTTCCTCAATTGCTCCACAGGTGACATGGTTTCTACATATCTCACAAGTCTTCCAATCTTGTCCACATCCCAAGTACACTACTGCACAGAATCTGGCCCAACGCAAATGACATCCGACATTGTCCTGGAGCTCAGATACCTGACACAAACTGAATCATTAAGAATTACTCAGTCCACTGTGTTTTATGCATCGGAGCATGTACCATCCAGGCTGCCTGTCCTCCTGCTACTTTAAAAACCAGTTCAGACATCATCTTCTCAAAGAAGCCTACTCTGAGCATGCCCTTATCCTTAGCACAACAATTATCATGATGTTATTGCCTGATTGTGAGTCTGATCTCCCTGAGGGCAGGCACTGTGTTTAATCTGTAACTGAATCTCTAGCACCCGACATATTATGTAGGTTCTTAGCAAGTATGTGTGGAATGACTGGATGGTTGGATGGATGAAAGGTTGAGTGGCTAGATCAGAAGATTACACCTAAGGCCATCAAAATCCCCTTTGTTTTACCCCATTTTCCCCTCTGTGAAATCCAAATTTGGAAAGATTCAATTTACCAAACGGCATGTATTAAATAAAGATTATCTTATTTACCATGATTCAATCAAATGCAGGGTTTCTGATCAGCATGAGATTAAAGGCATTACCATGCCAGCTGATGTCATTCCAGCCATGAGCAAGAGTCTTGAAATGCACCCGTATGTGTCAATGGGAGGTTTCACTTGGCTCTTTGGAACTCAGGTAACGCCACGTGAACCCCCACTGCTGCCTCCCAGGGCTGGCTGCCTGGGTACCAGCGACCACAGACTGGAGCGTACTAATCGAGAGCCCTCTCTGGGACCAATGCCTGAACTAACTTCATGAGCCAGCTTGAAGGCAACACTGGCACCATCAGGGAGAGGACTTCATCTTTTAGTTCCCCTGGGAGAGTCTGGAGATTTGCTGTTGCCAGCTGTGACTCAGGTCCCACCAGGTGGCCCCGCTTGTTATTGATTTGGGAAAGATGCAAAGAGGATGCGAAGTCCAGCAGGCTCAGGACATCTCCGCGGGGCCCCCGCCTCCTATCCTGAAGCGAGCCGTCCCTTCTCAAAGGCTGGGGTCTGCACTGAGATGCAGGCAGGGCCAACAGCTTCCTCAGCACCACCCAGACCACCCGCCCTTCACCCTGCTACAGCATTTGCCTGTGCTTAACTCAGAGCCCTCTCGGGCTCCATTTCAAGCTTGCTGCCTGTAAGATTTAGGGGGTGGAAAATCAGAGCCTTAAGCAGCAGCATTTACCAGAAGTTAAATCTACCCTCAGTTTCTATCCCACTCCCCAAGTCCTACAACTAGAGGCAAATGTGGGAATAAACTGGCAGAAACAAACACCAACCCTGAATAGAAGCCCCAGGTGTACACATTAGAGCTATTTCTTTTTCTTTCCTGTTTGCTAAAACCCTAGTCCAACCCCCAGAAGAGAAGATGCCTACTTTAAAAAAAAAAAACAAACCCCAAAACTATTTTTGTGTTCTTTGTGAACAGCTGGCTTTGTGAGAAAGCTTAGAGGGGATCTAGTCTGTGATGGTTTGCATGCAGGACCTGAGGGAGAATGTAGTCCTTTGAAAGAGGCATGGTTATTTTTTTTCAAATCTGGAAGTGGGGGAGCAGAGATTTCCTCGGATGTGAGATGTAATATATTTTTCTGGTAAGATGCTGCTAAGTATCATGTGGGTAAAACACTGAATTGGAAGACCCTTGGGGAAATGTCCACATGGAGCTTCCCAGAAGTTGCCATGTAACAATTTTTCTTCCTTATGGGAATTGGATTGTAGTCCAGCAAGGCATATTGGTCAAGATTGTGGCAGCTTTTCCTGTCGGTGCTGAGAGATAATAGATTATCCAAATCCAAATGATCTGCCTGATGTTTTTCTTCGTTAGGGATCCTGCTTACTTTTTCTTTTCTTTCTTGGATATTTATGTTGTCATCGTCTGTTTTCCAAAGTAAAAGAACATCGAATGAGATTTTACCATGGGAGGAGGGCTACAGGATTCTGCTATGGGAAGAGGTTATAAATAATTTGCATCATAGGCTCCAATCTTTTGCCCCAGGAAACTAAATAACAAGGATCAGAATGTCCACTCTGTTTGCTGAAATAATAGTCCAGAAATTACCAATGAGCCTGCTGTACAATTTTGGCAACCTTAATCATGAGCAAACAATGTGAGTCTAGAGCTCAGGGCATTTAGGCAATCAATATATCCCATCTTTAGGCAGAGATGGAAGTAGCCAAATATTATTGAGGTGGTGCATTTGATAGGGAATAAAGGATGTGTGGGATCCTTTGATTGGTCTTTGCTACCCTGTGACCTGAAATTTAATATCTTTAGGATTAAGAGAATAAAACATTGACAGGGGAGTCACCTGTAATTCTGGAGGATCCCACACTTGGCAACTACAAGTTTGCTATTCATTTGAATCCTACAACCTCACTCTTGACTTTCAACCAATATTGACAAGCTGGAGCACTAAGATAGCTGATTCACTTCTGGGTTTGGGTCCCATCATTTTCCAGCACGTGCGAGGCTTTCTTCCCGGTGTCCTTTGCTGGGCACTGAATGCCTTGCCCCTTGCTTCAGTCCATCTTGCTGATGTGTCAAGGCTGGGGGCTTAGGACACCCTGGCCTTAGTTCTCTTTGGATGAGGTGTGGGCAAATGGTCAACTGTGGCTAAACTTTCATTTTCACTCCTTACCCCCCAATCCATGCTTCCAGGTGACTGGCCAGAACTTTCATGATAAGATGACGCAGCGCCCACAGAGGGAATCTCCAGCATTCCTCATTTTTGCCCTTAAGCCCTTCTCCATGGATTCCAGTCAGGTTTACCCTGGGCGGTGGGGTCTGACACCGATTCTGTCCTGCCTCAGAAGCTTGCCTGGCTTGACCTATCCTTCCATTAGCTAATACCAGCTCCTTCACTCTGATACAAGCCTATGAGTTCCTCAGAAAGAAGACCCTGATATTAGCTAGGAAAATGTGATTGTGCCTGAGTCATTACCCATGAGCCATTTTTAATCAAAAAGAGTTAAACTTCTACAGAATTGGCTGAAACAGAGCTTGGCATGTCCACTTAGATGAGGCCACTTTGAAGCCATGTAATCTGAGGCAAGTTGTCAATTGAATTTTTAGCTTTTAAACCATATATGTAAGAATGTGTGCAACAGATGCACACCCCAGTCCCGACCTCATCTCAGGGTATGGGTGGGGTGGGTGACAGGGATGAGGTAAAGCCTAGGGGTGGAGGCAAGACTCCTGATTCACATGAGACTTGTGACATGGTGAGAGAGAAGCTGAAACACCACTGGTTTGCTCATAGGGCTACAGAATGGATGTGAATCAAAGTGCCCCCAGCATTGAAATGACGGGGTCAAAATAGATCCTGTGGCTAGAGAGGTCAGAATCCCATATTCCCTTATTCCATTAACCAGATGACCTTGAATGGGCCAATTGGATAATTTCAACTCAGGAAATGATTAACCAAACAGGACCTAAGTTAGTTTTATTGTGAACATCAAAAATGTTGCCTTTACAAAATTGATGTTGTAGGGAAAAAGAAAGTGAGTGAGTATGTGTGTGCATGTGTGTGTGTGTGTGTGTGTGTGTGCATGTATGTGTGTTTTCTTAACAGAAAATTTGGGGAAAATTGGAACATAAGAATTTTCTAAACTTTTAACTTTTCGGAATATAAAAGAAGTAGTATATCTTGGATTGCTCATAAATTGCTCATGTTTGTTGTTTTAAGTCTATTGGTATGTTTTTCAGACTCGTAGCATACAATTTATGAACCAAATTTAGTTATTGATATTTTCCTTGATGGACCAAATGACCTTGAAGAATCCAGCTTCTCATACTTTTCTCCAGTTGTGGTAAGATAAAACTGGGGAAGAGCAGAAACCATGCAGGATAGAGTCTAATTGCTATGTCTTTGGGGCTCTGTGGCTTCCACTTGTGCCTACCCTAACTTTTCCATCGGGACTGTCTAAACTCAGTGTCTTTTTTTGAATTTGTCACTTTAGAGTGGCCTTGCGTTGAAGTTACTCCCGAGGTCCATGTCACTGAGTGGCTAATACCACATAAGATTTATACAAACCCTTAATATCTCGTGGTGTGAAAAGATCCTTTAGAGGGGTAAAGCTGACAAGAAGTCACAGAATGAGAATCTAGTGGTTCACAACCTGGAATTCACAATAGCTGTTCAGGGGTCCTTGAGATGTGAGAAGACCTTTTACAAAGTCCAGTCAATATTGGACATCTGCCCATGATAAGCCACTGCATTTCCTTTTTGACACTAGGTGAATTAAAAATACATATAAACAAGGTGAGGCTGACCAGGCAAACAAAAATGTCAAGTATCTTTGCTTCAGGCTGGAATTAAATCACCTCACAGTGACAACACTCCTTTCCTGTGCAGTGGTGGGCCACAACACATTCCAAAGTCACATAAAAATGGGACTATAAATTCACTCACATCAAATGCAAGTTTGTTTGCTAGGAAAATCCCTTATGCATTTGAATTGCATCAAGTCAAAACATAAACGATATCCAAAGTGGCAAGAAGATGGGAACAATCCTGATGTAGCTCAATGAAGAAGTTTTACAATGAAGAATCTGAGCGCAATCACTGGCAAACTTGACACCAAGATTAATATAAAATAAATCCTAGTTCCTGGTTTTCAAATTAAGGAAATATATAAAGAAGTCATAAAATAATTTAGATTTTTGTTCTTTTTCTTCCTACCTACCTTTACATATTTATAATACCATACATTTGTTGGATAATTATCAGTTCCTCAGGCCATAATTTTCTGATTTCCCAAGCAACTATTCAATCTCTGGGTGAAAGAAGATTCCAACTAGTTTGTTTAGAAACGTTTTAGCCAGTTATTAGGCATGGGGAATCACAGGCTGCTTGTTATTTACTTGACCACTTGAATGCCCGTTCTCAGACCCGCAATGCTACTTGATCCACAAAATGATCTCTACCTTTATCTCTTCCACCTTGTCTACACCAGGAACTTCAGAGAAGGGAAGGAAGCTTAATCAAAGTTAATAGATCAAATTGCCTACTTAATCCACTCAATGCTCCCTGGGAAGTTTCATGTTCACTTGCCCTTCTGTACAGAGTGAAAAACCAGACCCCTCTAATGACTCTTCCTGGCTGAACACAGCTGCCGTCATCAGAGTCAGGGCAAAGAACAGCCTGGGGAGTTGTGTTTTCAGAAAGAGCCACATTACTGGAAGAGTGCAGATTTACTTCAGGGAAGCTTCCAAAGCCCTCTGTGTTCCCAACCCCAAAGCTTGCTGATGTCTTATGCAATGAGTGTGGAAACTTAGTCTGACGTTAAAATGGTGAAAAATAAATTACCTGTGGAGAAATATGTGCATGTCATTTCATAAATACTAAGACTGAATGTGGACACCGGATATTCAACAGCTTATCACAGAGCAGTAAATCCTGAAAACATGCATCCATCTTTAAGGCCAATACCATTTATTCCAGGTGTTTTTGATGGGGAGGAAACTCAAGTCAGAGTTCTCTATGGTGAAAGAGAAGCACACACTATGATCCTGAGCAGCAGAAGCCGAGATGGCAGATTTGCATTTTCCCTCTTCCTGGGGTCTTGTTCCCTCATTCTTGGCCTAACTCCTGCTTGGCTGTAGGTCTCAGCTTAAGTGTCACTTCCCTGGGAGGGCCTTCCCTGATTATCTTACATCAGTTTTCCCTCCTCTGCTATGCTTTCATCATAGCCCTCTTCCCATGGAGCCCGTTGATGTGCTCAGCACACCATTGGACAGTGAGCTCCTGGAGGATGTGTGCCACCTTCTTCTCTCTCTATCCTCCCCACGTAGCTCAGTGCCTGGAAAATTGTAATTACTGAATAAGTACTTGATAAACGAATGAATGAATGGCTGAATGAGAAAAGAAATGAAGAAATGAACATCTAGAGATTGGTGGGACTGACTTGCCCAAGTTGAAGAATAGAGGCAAAATGAGTTTGAATTTAGAGAGTTCATTCTTTTGGAGGCATTCATATGCATAGAAAGAAGCCTTCCACTTTTGTGTGCAGTCCATCCTTTAGGGGCAGAAGCAAGAAGGAAAGAAACCAACCCCAGGGATCAATGTTATCTGATAGGAGAATATAGTGATCATATCAATACTGGAGCTT
This sequence comes from Cabassous unicinctus, assembly GCA_029593785.1. Classification (NCBI taxonomy): domain Eukaryota; kingdom Metazoa; phylum Chordata; class Mammalia; order Cingulata; family Chlamyphoridae; genus Cabassous; species Cabassous unicinctus. The sequence goes on along the minus strand of JAQZBX010018725.1, from coordinate 20,430 downwards.
GAACTACACAAAGTGTACTGACGTTCGAGTATTTGTCTCTATATAATTAAAACTCAATTATCCAGAATGCTAAGTGACATGGTTAATATCATTCCCTAATTAACTGAATTTTTAACTCAAATACCATTTTGTTTATTGCTTTCACTCCTGAGTTTGATATTAACGTTTTAAGACAGTTCACGAGGATAACAGGATAACTGCTATCTTACACCAGGATAACTGTAAACAGTGCATGTACCCATAGTTTCTCAGTGAATTATTTGTGCTCTAGTCTTTGGGTGGTAGGATTCTGAAGTGTAGCTCACTGGCATGGCCACAGACTCCCAGTATGGATTTGAAGTATGGCAATTGAATGGGGCATTGCCAGAGTTGGAAGGAATTGTCAAAAGCATCCATTCTAGTTCCACTGTACAGATGAACACCCCGAGGCTTAGAGGGAAGAGGCAATTGCCCAGGCTCTCACAGATGTACATGGAAAAGTCAGGGCTATAACTCAGTTCCCCTGATTTTCTATTCAGGGCCCTTCCTACTATAACATGGGCATTTGCACAAGATCACAAGACTCACAGCCTGCAGGACTACCCAGTTTACCAAGAGGAACCTGGTGGGTCAGCATCAGGTCAATGAAATGATTTTGATCAGGAAGGTAATCAGATGAGATTGCTTTCTTTTCTTCCAATGGATACAGAGCACAGGGGCTAAGAAAAGTCCCAAATAGTGTTAGGGAAGATAAAGTAACCTAAATCTGGTCTTACAGCCACCTTGGCAGCCCAGCCCCACTCCATCCACATTCACCATAGGAAGTGGAACTAAATCTAATGGTTGCTTGTTTGTTTGTTTTTGTTTTACCAGAAGGCAGACATGAAAGATTCCATAGCTTTGTCTTTTTTTCATGCAAACCATTATCATATCAGGACTCAGAGGACGAAATGTTACCTGGTCAGATAAGACTTTCAAAATTTAAGTCGAGGAAAATCTGGCCATTTCCTGGCATTGTCACAGAAGGTTTCTAGATAGCCCTGGTGAGCAACGACTCCATGTTCAGAGGGTACACTCGCATGCACGCACACACACACACACACACACACACACAACTTCTTAAGATTGGTTGACCTGAAAACAAGGTAGAAGGTAGAAACCTGGCATATAACTTCAGGCCACAGGGGGTGGCAGTGTGGCCTGATGAAAAGCGTGCTGCTTTTGGAGCCAGACTTAACTGGGTTCTAATTCCAGCTCTGTTATTTACTGGCTACACGTCCTTGAGGGAATTGATCCATCTCTCTGAATCCCAATGTTTTTATTTGAAAAGGAGGCACATCAAATTTACTCTAAGATTGGAATGAAAATTAAAAGGAAGGAAGGTGTGTGCCGCTTCCAACATGGTACCCGGCACGAAGCTCTCTACCTCTGTTCCGGTTAGTGACACTGCGGATATTTATCTATAGTCCAGGCCATGACGCACATTTGCTTTCCATTCATTGCCTGGGATATAGAAATTCCATTTGTGTTTACAAATCTCACAGTGCACATATTAACACCATGATAACAATAACGACCACAGTCTATTGTGTAGAAATGGCTAGACTACGCAGACTTCCCAAATGTATACTTTTCTCTTTATGGCCGTGTGATTCTTTTTAAAGACCTGGAGGAATAATCAAAAATGCCTGGATTCTGATGCAATGATAATGTGAAAGGAATGAATTGGAATGATGATGATTTCACAATATATGAGGGACAGACCCCAGGCTCTGGAAAGGGGCCTTATTTCTAAAAGAATGGCTCCATCTCTCGTGGCATACTACTTATCATAAAAATCCAGTTAAAATTATTAATATCCTTCACATGTTAAATTTCATAGCTACATAAAAGCTTCGCCCTTTGGCATCTTCTTTTAAGTCATAAGTCTAAGATGCAGTTTGTCTGACAAGTCCAATCTTGCCCCCTACAATCCATTCTCCACAAGGCAGCCTAAGTGCACTCTTAGAAATCTAAATCAGATCATGTCACTGCCCTGCTTAAATCCTCTCCATCACTTCCCTTGGAATAAAATCCCCAATCGACAAGGCTTGCTGCCCTGAGCGCCTGTCTCCTTCTTTAGCTGGATCTCCTGCCTGCCTCTTACCTCCTCACTGAACTCTAGAGCCTCTGGCCCATCTTGATCCTCCCCTAACGCACTAAACTTTTTTCCCACCTCATCGCCTTTTTCCTGGCTGTGTCCTCTGCCGGGAACGCTCTTCTCTTGGTCTTTAGCAAACCAAATCTTTGGAGTGTCCCTCTCTGACATTCCCATCTGCAGTGCCTCTATCTTCCCCTTAGTCACGCATCTCTACGTCTCCTTCAGGGCTCTTACGGTATGTTTTGCTTAGTCTGAAGTGTTCCCCTCTTCATTAAAATGTCAGGCCCTTCAGGACAGCGATCACACCTGTGTTTCCACTACTAGATCCGCAGCATCTGGAATACCTGGTGTCTGTTATTAATTGAACAAAAAAGAGCTCAAGCCCAGATAAAGAGTTTAGTCATAGCATGTAACCAGAGGGGAAATATACATTTTTTAATATTAAAACCCTTTTCATAGGTCTTCTTCATCATATATTTTGTTATTTTTCTGAGACATTCAATGACCATGTAGATAACACGTTCAACAACCTAACCTTGAAATTCCTGGACACCCACCTTCAAATGTGAATATTTTCACTTTTGGTCTGCTTTGACCATCTACCTCTGCTTTTGTAGTCTTAAATTCCAATAACCCACCCCCTGATCATAAACGTTTTGCCTCCTGCTTTTCTTACTCTTAGTCCCCTCAGAGGCTCAGAGTGTGGGAGGCCTCACCAGTAACTGAGCCAGGATCAGGGTACCATGAGCTCTGTACATGCCAGGAGTCAGGGACGAAAGCATGAGCACTCAGGGTGTCCACGAGCAACTTGGGTACCAGCACTATGGGTAGGTCAAACCATCAGTTTTAACACAAAGGGATACGGATCAAGGGTCAGGGAAGATACACCACATCAAAACCAAGGGAACAACTTCAGGCATGAATGGGGCTGGGGGATTCACATAGGGGGTCTTCATTAATTCTTAGTGCCCTCTCTTGCTCCTCCAAACTGGGCAGATGAGGGGACAGGGATGGAATTGGGTTTCTTTTTGGAAACCCAGAGCCCTCTTTCATCAATTATGACAACTTGGCTTCTGGCTTCACTAAATCTGCCTCTTGCCAATGTTGTTCTCCAATCCAATTTCAATAGGCAGTTTTCAGTCTTCATCTTACTGGGTTTCTTGGCTCTATATGACTTTGTTGATAGTTCTCTCCTTCTCGAAATGCTCCACTCCCTTTGCTTCCATGAGGTCGCATTCCCTAGTCCTCCTCTGGCCCCACTTTGCTTCTTCTCCATCTCTGTCTGTAATTTTTATTTTCTTTTATCTCTCATCTTGTATTATTCAATGTCTTCCCTGTGTGCTCTTTTTTCCCTTTTATTTTACATATCCCCTGCAGTGACCTCTTTCACTCTCAAGGCTTCAACTAGCACTCAAATTTGGATAACTACCCGATCCATCTCCCTTGCACAGTTCTTTAATGCCTGAGCTTCAGAAGTGTGTGTTCAACAGCCTTCTGGATCTCTCTGGATCTACCACAGGCACTTCAAACTCAACATATTCCAAACTGAATTCCTAGTGCTCCCTGCCCAATCTCTTTCCAGTCCAGAATTGCCGATTTCAGTTGGCAGTTCTATTCTCTACCCAGTTACCTAGGCAAGAAACCTAGAAGCCAAACTTGACTAGTTCCCCACACCCTTACCAGCCACATTGACATCTCATTCATTCATTCAAAAAACTGTGATCAAGCCCTTTTATTTGCCAGGTACAGTTCTAATTGCAGACTGAACAGTGGTAAATGAAAAAGATATGATCCCTGTCTTCAAGAAGCATATGAACTCCTGGCTGACTTTACCTCTGAAGTATTTATTTCCTCTGTCCCTCCTTTTTCTTTATTACTACCAGTTGCTGGCATATAATAGATGTTCAATTAATCATTATCAAATAAATGAATAAATGAGACTATAACTATCTGAACATATGCTGTCTACATAGCACAGAATATGACACAGCATACCGATGTCATTACAAATAATTTTATATACACATTATGAATCAATGGAAACCAAAACATCTGGCCAATTTAGTGGGAAAATCCCCCATTAAGCATTAGCATGTTTTATCTGTGTTATGCAGACACTCAGATGGTCTGGGCTTTCTGTGGAATTGCCTGGATATTTTGGCATAGTGCAGGTTCAATCTGACCAGACTTGATCTCTTCCAGGAACACATCATATCTCTGAATTGCACATATGGCTCACTGACTCCTAGAGTCAAGCATAAGTATAGACTCTGAACACTTATGACCTATTTAACTGGTGCAGTCATCTCCAAAATGTTATTAGTGCCACTTTGGAATTTATGAATATCAACACACATTCACTGGCTCTTAAGTAGAAGACCTCAAAATAAATTGTGATGTTCCTGCTGAAGATGCCATAGATAGGTTGCAACCAGTCAAAACGCAGACATCATAAGAAATACATGGTATGGTTAAACACCAAGGATAATAATCTTTGACTAAAAATGACATCTTTTATAATAACTGTTAAGGACACCAGCAAATATCTTTAGTAGATCACAAAGAAATATTTTAACATAAATATTTCCAAGCAGTTTTACCAAATCAGTTAACCATCTCAAGCATCTCAACCTCTCCTTGGTTCTCAATTATTAGTAGCAATTAGTAGCAAAGTCAGGTACAACTGAGATTAAAACAGTAATTATCCCAATTTCCACAATTAGCATAAGTGGAAAGAGTTTTCTAAAAGGACAAGTCAAAACAACAACAACAATAACAAAAACAAAAACAAAAACAAAAAAACAAATAAACAAGAGATAGAACTTTATGCATAGTTATTCAGGTATTTAGGGTAAGGCATGCATCTCCTTCTCTGTAAATAACCAGCATTCAGGCTCAAGCTATCAATATGCAGAGGAAGCACTGTCAGCTGGCCATGCACCCACTCGAGGAAATACATAAGATCATTATTTTTATGTAATAAAAAGTTGTGTCATGCACTCCAATTCAGATTCAGGGATAGCAAGAAGAACCAGGCAGTTGAAATTAGTGATGATTTGTGTAGACATAGTAATTTTGGGGAAATTAAACACAACAGATTAGTGAAGACCAAATATCAGCTCTTGCAAGGCATGCGGGCTCAGTTTAGCCTGCAGCTTTCCCAGGGGGGTCTTGCCCATGCATTGTTCCACAGCTCCTCATACAGAACTGCAAGGAAACCAAAATTAGCCTGGCTTCAGAGGGCCCCATCAATCTTCCAAATGCAGAAGAAATATGGAAGGCTATCAGCATTTTAACCTTTTCCATTTTAAATGTCTTTAAGCAGACAGGTTATTCTTATTTCTACAAGTTAATGAGAAAGGTTCAGGTCTATGAATTTAAAAAATTAACCCATATATGTCTTCATAAAGCAGCCAGACATTATTGCTTTGCTCTACTTACTTCTTTTTTTATTAGAGAGGTTGTAGGTTTCCAGAACAATCATGCATAAAATACAGGATTCCCATATATCACCCCATTATTAACATCTTGCATTGGTGTGGTACACTTGTTAAAATTGATGAAAGCACATTTTTTATACTTGCACTAACTATAGTCCATAGTTTAACTTAGGGCTCACTGTTTGTATAGCGCAGTTCCATGGATTTTTTTTCTTAGTGCTTTCAGCTTCTGCTTAGGTTGGGAGGACGTCAGCAGCTCTTGACAGATTACTCTTATATATTGGTTTTTCTAAAAAACTGATTTGTTTCTTTAAAAAGTACAGTGGAGGCACACCACTTAACTTATATGAATTCAGCTGTATGTGCTTGGCCTTAATGATTTGATAAAGGGAAAAAAATATATACAAGTGGGTGATTTTTCTGCCTGCCCCCCACTGCACCCTTGCTCTGAATGAGCATTTTGGGGAGAAGGGTTTCCTCTGTGTACATATTGGTTCCCCACTTTGCTCAACCTTGGTTCTAGGGTGCCTTTCAGAGTCAGGACCCCTTATTGGGTTTAGAATGATTCTAGTATTTGAAGAAATGATTTAAAAATAAAATTTAATTATAATTGGTATAAAATTTAAAAATTAAAAAATAATTGATGTTGGTGATTTGCACTTCATGTACTGATTTTGCAACCCTGCCCTTCATATAAGATGCAAATCCACTCCTTATAAGAATAGAATTATGTAGGTGGCATGAAATTATATGCTACTCTTGAACCCTGTTAACCAGCTTTTATATTCCCGGATCAACAGTGCCCTCATTATCTTGAAGCCCAGAGGGCAATTCAGCACTGTCAGCAGGTCAACTACTTACAATGGATATTCTTGTGGACTTGACTGTCCCCTTTTGTTGCTAATTTAATATCTTTCCCAACATGAGTTTTGTTTTTTTTTTTTTGGTAAAATTACAATCCAGTTTTTCATGATGTTTATTTTTAGTTATGTCAATAAAATAAATAAATAAATAAATAAATAAATAAATGAGGAATGGGGTGCCAGGGCCTCTCCAGCATTTCCTGAAACTACATACATAGGTTAATTCTGTCCTGAGGAGATAAGTTTAATCATTTGCAATTATAGTGTTCAGCAGAGAAAAAATTAAAGATGAACAGATTTTTCTCCGAGGCATCATAGTCAGAGATGCACTCTGGCATGCATTGGCAGCTAACCAGAAGAAGGAAGCGTGGACTTACGTTTTGTTTCCCCACAATGTTATCAAACGGCAGCTCGGGGCTCCAGGAACCTTCTGTGAACGTTGCCCCACTGTTCCTCCTGTCGGAGGAACTCACGGACTCCTTGACAATGTCTTCAGGCAAGGACAGCAGGCTCTCCTCAGGCTGCTTAATTAAATAGGTCTCTATATTATGTTTCCTCAAGAATTCATTCCTCTCTTTACCATGACCTTCTTCCACATTGTAGTCGCCGTTGAGGCAGTCCAGTGTGGCTTTGGAGATGTGAATCCTCCTGTGTGTACAGAGCATAGGTCATTATACTTTCCTGGTGTCGCCCACAAAGGCCGTCACTCCTTTTTGTCCCATGCAAAGCCAACATCAGTGCCGCACATAGGATCCTGTTAGGACACATCCTCGAAAACAATACTTGCCCCTCTGAAACAGCAGAAAGAATTAAAGAAAACAGAAGTTCAAGCATAAATCAATGAGAAGGGCACCACTGACTTCACCCTAAGAGGCACTGTAGCCTCTGACAAAATACAGTCCCAGCTGAGACACACCTAAGAATTTCTTTTGCATTTTCTTATGACTGTCACCCTGATCCCAGTGACCTTTAAGAATCGGTGATTATTTAGTGGTATTGATTATACTGGAAAGGTAAGTTCCGAAAACATTTCTGAACCCCAGTAGTAATTAGTGTCCAAATTATCATGCAACAGCAAATCTCTTACTGTCTTGGAACTATTCATTTCACCTTTTCTTATCATTTCACTTTTCATATATTTGTACCTTGTTTCTCCAACTTGTCTATAGTTTTCTTAGAAATAAGGGCATGTGTTATAAACAGGGCTACATTTAGGTACATTTTATGTACCACTATAAGATACAATTTTCCCCATACTTTATATAGGGCAAGGACGCATGCAGGCTAGGCACTGGCTGGATTCCTCACGAATTGAGTATCTCATTCCTGCACAATTATCAACCACTTTCACATGATTCAAATTTCTTTACTAGCAAAATAAGGGGACCTTTAGGGTCAAACTTGAATTGCAGGCATTCCAAATGGAAAATCCTTCTGGGGAAGAGTTTTTCTGTCCTCATAATTGTCCAACTCAATCAGAGCACTTACTATGCTGTACCATAGTTTGGGTTGACTAGAGTGGTGGGGAAGAGAATGGACTCTGTTGCCAGATTATCTGGATTCAAATTCCAGCTATACCACTTGCTAGCTGAGAGATGCCAGGCAAGTTACTTCACCTTTCTATGAGTTAGTGTTTTCACTCACAAAATGGGAATCAAAACAGTCCCATCTCTTAGGGTCATTGTAAGGATTAAATGAGTTAATTCATGTAAAGTGTTTAAAACAGTGCATGGTACACTATACATATGATGTAAGCAAATGCTTAAATTATTAGAAGTATTCTCAAAAATGTCCTCATGATTGCCTGTTTATGCCATGAATCCTCAAGGCCTATGGTATCATCTAACTTAATCAAACCTGGTCTTCAAATCCTCCACTATCTGTGCCTTGACACTTCAAAGCTCATTTTCTGACACTCCTCCACTCTCTTCTGTCTCCAGCTGTTCAAGTAATTGGCATTTCTCCAAATTCAATGGATTTAATCTCTGCTCCTCTTAGAACAAGCCACTCCCTTTGCCTCGTATGCGTACCCCTTATTTTCTATACGAATTTCCTACTCCCAGATTCAGACTCAAAGACATTTCCCTAGGTTGACTTCATGCTCGTTTGAACGAATGAATGAAGTACTGATGCTCAGTACTTTCTGGCTTTTGTGAAACAACACAGCCAAGGAAATATTGAAGGTTTTTTTTTTTTTTTCCAGAGTGGTATTTGCAATTGCATTGTACTTTTAGTACTACTGCCTGCTACTTTCACCCTTTAACCCATCCTGCTAAATTCCTGCTTATAGAGAGAATAATTCACGGCAAAGGACATGTAAAGAAACAGAGACTACAAACAATGCTTTTCACATCATTTAAGACACGTTCCTCACGTTTTCCAAATAAGTAACTTTGTCACTGATTTCCAGGGCAAGATATTAAAAATTAAAATGTGTGAAAGATGTTTGAGCTCTCAAGAAATGAGCTGAATAAGTTCAAAATATTCTCATGACACATTTTCTTAGCACATATGGAATTTAGTAGCATGGATCTGAGAGAGTAACTCAGTCACCTGAGGTTCCATGAAATGAATGTCCCAGCTTTCTTTCTCAGCTGAAGCTCAGAGCTTGGTGCTCGAAGGCTGCTTTTTCATCCCAGGCCAAACGAAACTCCTGGAAACCCCCTTCTTTTAGAATAATTAAGTTAAATACCAACCCAGTTTGGCATTTTCTCTGGATTCTACATTTTATTATTCTGCTGCCAGTGCAGAGGGACTAATATTTGCACATACTAAATCAATATTATGTTTTCAGCAGTGAAAGTTATCTCACCTTCATTTATTACTGATGCGTCTGCTGAAGTTATAATCAATATACACTTAAATGTTTCAGTAGAAACAGATTCTAGATGCTCTTTTTCATCCTTGCTACTAATTTGAGCTTTGGAGTAAGGCATTTGTAGATGAGTTTCTGGTGTTTACATTTCCCTGGAAGGAAATGAGTCAGTTCTCAGGCAATATTCTCATGTATGGAAAGTCAGGTAAACCTGATATTTTATGGTCTTTATAAATGCCAGGATATAATAATAATGATGATAGCAAATAAGACCTAACAGTTGTGTAACACTTATTTGGCATTAACATTATCTTGTAGCCAGAGGTATTGCTGTGTGCTTGAATCCATGCATTATATTATATAATTCCCTCCTCCAACAACCCTTAATGGGAGGCATAATTGTTTCTCATTTTGCAGATGGTGAAACTGGCCCAGAGACAACGAGTAAATAACTGGCCCAGAGTCATGCCAGTAAAAGTAGTAGTGCTGGATTGAGACAAGGATTTCCACTCCAGGGTCTAAGACCCCACAGCTTCATCATATCATAACTACTACAGGCACAGCCACAGTTAATATTTACTGAGCACAGGGTGAAGGACTCTACATGCTTCATCGCTTTTAACAAAAGCTCTAAAGCAGTGGTTCTCAAAGAGTGGCCCTGAGGCCAGCAGCAGCAGCATTACCCGGGAACTTGTTAGAAAGGCACCGTTTCTGGCCTCACTCCAGATGTATTGAATCAAAGTCTGAGAGGGGCCCAGCAGTCTGTGCTTCAACAAGCTTTCCAGGTGATTCAGGTGCACACAGAAGCCTGAGAACCGCTGCTCTGGAATCTGAGTGTCAGAGGTTAAAGCAGTGGGTTGAGGACACACACCTGGCATCTCTGGTAGAGCCAGGGTTTTAACCGGGTTCTGCATGACTCTGGGGACCAGGCTCTCAACCACTACGTCACTGAGTGCTGTGTCTCCTCACACCTCCCTCCCTTCCCTTTTTCCTATGTGCCATTCACTGTGATGGGCTCTGGGGACAAAGCGAGGGCTGGGAGATTCCTCATAAAGGACAACCCTGAGCAAACGGAACTGATAAATTAACCATGGGTGACCATGATGTGTATGTAGTGAAGCACTTAATAGTTGTGCTTACAGGGCTTGTTTAATTTCTACGGATCTCAGTTTCCTCATTAAAAAAGTAAACTGATATTTACTATATGAGGTGCAGTAAGATCAAATGATATAATGTATTCATGGTATTTAGCAGATTGGTTAGGGCACAATAGATAGTCAACACATGCCCAGAATTGGGGACTAACTCACTCAGGAAAGGGCAAAGTAAGCTGAGTTTATCTCCATATATATTATTTGATAAGAAGGGGAAATAACTAGCCATTAAAAAGCAAAAAATCCAAAACCAAACTATCACAAGCCATGGAGGATTAGGAGATATATTTTGGCATTACTGAATTTCTATTCATGTGCATGGATGCCTAAGCAGAACTGGGTATTATATAGAAGATGGACTAAGTACTTTTAAAGCACTGTCATTTAAAACCAGCCTTATGAGGTTGATAGTGTTTTCAGCTCAATTCCACAATCAATGAAGGAAATAGGCAGGGAGATTGAGGAGTTTGCCTTTCATAACTGGTAAATGATAGTGATGGTCAATTTCATGTGTCAACTTGGCTGGGTTATGGTGTCCAGTTGTTTGGTCAAGCAAACGCTGGCCTACTTGTTACTGAAAGGGTATTTTGTAGATGGTATTTGTATTGATATTCAGTTGATTGCTTGTACAATTAGTTGATTGTGTCTTCTAATTTTTTTATATCAGTGAAATCATACAATATTTGTCCTTTTTTTTAGTTAGGCCAGTAAAAATAATTTGTTTGGGAAATGGGGGAAAGAACAGAGCTTGCTGAGAAATGGGAGCAAAAGGCAGAAATACACACCAAGATTTGGTGTGGGCCCCTCTAGGCAGAGAGCGCCTATTTGTCTTTTTGAGTCTGGTTTATTTCACTCAACATAATGACTTCAAGGTTCATACATATTGTCGCAAGAATCAGAACTTCATTCCCTTTTAATGCTAAATAATATTGCATTGCATGTACATACCACATTTTGTTTATACATACATTGGTTGATGGAAATTTGGGTTGTTTCCCTCTTTTGGCCATTGTGAATAATGCCGCTATGAACATCGGTATGCAAATATCTGTTTGAGATCTTGCTTTCAATTCTTTTGGGTTTATATATATAGTCGAGGGATTACCAGGTTACACAGTAATTCTATACTTAGCTTTCTGAGGAAGTGCCAAACTGTCTTCCGCAGTGCCTGCACCATTTTACATTCCCACCAGCAATGAATGAGTGTTCCTACTTCTCCATATCCTCTCCAACACTTGTAATTTTCTGTTTTTATTAATAGCAGCCACCGAAGTGGGTATGAAATGGTATCGCATTGTGGTTTTGATTGGCATTTCTCTAATAGCTAATGATGTTGAGCATCTTTTCATGTGCTTTTTAGCCATTTGTATATCCTCTTTGGAGAAATGTTTATTAAAATCTATTGCTTATTTTTATATTGGGTTGTTTGTCTTTTTATTGTTGAGTTGTAGGATTTCTTTAGTCTGAATATTAAACCTTTATCAGATACGTGGTTTCCAAATATTTTCTCACATGAAATAGGCTGTCTTTTCACTTTTGTGATAAAGTCCTTTGATGCATAAATTTTGATGAGGTTCCATTTATCTATTTTTTCCTTTGTTGTTTATGCTTTGGGTATAAAGTCTAAGAAACCATTGCCTAACACAATATCTTGAAGATGCTTCCCTACATCCTTCATTCTTTTGCATATGGATATCCAGTTCTCCCAGCACCATCTGTTGAAGAGACTATTCTTTCTCAATTGAGGGGACTTGGCAGCCTTATTAAAAAATCAATTGACTATAAACATGAGGGTCCATTTCTGAACTCTCAATTCGAGTCCTTTGGTCTATGTCTATCCTTGTGCCAATACCATGCAGTTTTGAACACTGTGGCTTTGTAATAAGCTTTAAAGTCAAGAAGTGTGAGTCCTCTAACTTTGTTCTTTTTCAAGATGCTTTGGCTATTCAGGGCCCCTTACCCTTCCAAATAAATTTGATAATTGGCTTTTCCATTTCTGCAAAGTAGGCTGTTGGAATTTTGATTGGGATTACTTTGAATCTGCACATCACTTTGGGTAGAATTAACATCTTAACAAATATTTAGTCTTCCAATCCATGCACATGGAATGTCCTTCCATTTATTTAGATCTGTAATTTCTTTTAGCAAAGTTTTATAGTTTTCCATGTACAAGTTCTTTATATCCTTGGTTAAGTTTATTCCTAGATATTTGATTTTTTAGTTGCTATTGTAAATGCAATTTTTTTCTTGATTTCCTCCTCAGATTGCTCATTACTTGTGTATAGAAACACTACTGATATTTTGAGTTGATCTTGTACCTCACAACTTTCCTGCATTCATTTATTAGTTCTAGTATCTCTGTTGTAGATTTTTGGTACATTCTATATATAGGATCATGTTATCTGTGAATAGTGCAAGTTTTACTTCTTTTTTTATCTGGATGCTTTTTATTTCTTTCTCTTGCCTAACTGCTCTGGCTAGAGCTTCCAGCACAATGTTGAATAAGAGTGGTGACAGTGGACATCCTTGTCTTGTTTCAGATCTCAGAGGGTAAGCTTTCAGTCTTTCACCATGGAGTATGATGTTAGCTTTGGGCTTTTCATATATGCCCTTTATCATGTTGAGGAAGTTTCTTTCTATTCCTAGTTTTCGAAGTGTTTTTGTCAAGAAAAGATGCTGGATTTTGTCAATTGCCTTTTCTCTATCAATTGAGAACATGTGTTTTTTTTCCTTCATTTTGTTAATGTGGTATATTATACTGATTGATTTTCTTATGTTGAACCACTCTTGAATCCTGAGATAAAACCCACTTGATCATGGTGTATAATTCTTTTAATATGCTGTTGAATTAGAATTGCAAGTATTTTGTTCAGGAATATTGCATCTATATTCGTAAGAGGAACTGATCTGTAATTTTCTTTTCTTATAGTATCTTTAAATGACTTTGGTATTAGGGTGGTGTTGTCCTTGTAGAATGTGCTAAGTAGTGTTCCCTCCTGTTCAATTTTTGAGGAAGCGTTTGAGCAGTATTGGTATTAATTATTGTTGTTATATTTGGTAGAATTCAACTGTGAAGCCATCTTTTCCTGAGCTTTTCTTTTTTGGGAAGTTTTTGATGACTGACTCAATCTCTTTGCTTATAATTGGCCTGTTGAGATATTCTATTTCCTCTAGAGTCAGCATAGATTGTTTGTTTCTAGGAATTTTTCCATTTCGTCTAGGTTGTCTAACTTGTTGGCATACAGTTGTTCATTCTATACTCTTATGATCCTTTTTATTTCTGTGTGGTCAGTGGTAATGTCTCCCCTCTCGTTTCTGATTTTAATTATTTGCATCGTCTCCATTTTTTTTTTCTTTGTCAGTCTAACTAAGGGTATGTCAGTTTTATTGAAATTGGGGATTGGCAGGTACCTGGTTAAACTACAGTGTTGGAAATGCTCTGTTGGCAATATGGCAAGTGAGGGTTGCTGGTTTGGGGTTTTGGATGTGGCAGGCATTTGGGACAGGGCGCACCTGGGGCAGGCTTCTAGGGAGTGTGTGAGTGTTCATCTTGCCATAGTGTGTTATATCAGTGGGTGGAGACCCATATAATGAGTGGCAAGGTGGTGGACTCCCATCCTGGGGAGGCCTGCTCTGTTCCCAAATAGAGGGGCGAGAGTCTCTCAAGAACATTGGTGGTGCCTAATACAGGGGAGGACAGACCAGTGTGTCATGCCCTCAGTGTTGTTGCAAGTAACTATGAATCTTGTCCTTCAAGGAGTGAAGCCTGGTGGTCGCTATGGGTCCTGAGGGGAGAGGGAGGGAGGAATAGAACAGATGGAACATGGGGCATTTTGAGGGTGAAGGAAGTGTTCTACATGATCTTGCTATGATGGATACAGGCCATGTTAAATTACATCAAAATTTATAAAAGTGTATGGTCCAAAATGTAAACCATAATGTAAACCATTGACCATGGTTGGTAGCTATGTTTCAATATTTGTACATCAGCTGTATCAAGCTTACCATCCACATATAAAATGGTATTAATATGGGAAGGGGGAAAAGGGGGAAGATGTTGGTATAAGTCCTCTGTATTCGGTTAGACTTTTTTGTAACCTAAAACTTCTTTGAAGACAAAATGAAAAAAGTAAGGCACTGGGGGAATAAATAGAAGAAAATGTCACTGTACATACAGGACAACAGATCTTACGGTGATGAAAGGCAAAGACAAAAAATTAAAAAAAAATTATTAGTTTCTATTATCCCCAATTAATTTTTTTTTTTGTATTTTATTTCTTATTTTTAAAACTATCACTATTATTTCATTTTCTCATTAATTGTATTTGGCTATTTTATTATCTTCATTTTTGAAGACATTTTGGATCACAGAAGGGTTACAACCATGGCAGGGGAGGATCATTGGTGTGGGGTGTCAGTGATGGAAGATATTTGGGAGGAAGCCCACCTGGGCATACATAGAAGGCATATAAATGTGTTCGAATGTTCATGCGGCATTGTCATGGTGGGTGGAGATTCACACAATAACCGAAGGAATCTCAAATTCCCATCCTGGGGAGCTCTGCCACATTTTCTAATGGAACACCAAGAAATCCCCAAGTACAGGGGCAATGACTAGTGAGGGAGGTTGGTCCATTGATGGGCCCTTGATATTGATAACTGTGCTTATGAACCTTTACTCTTGAAATGGAAACTTAGCCTAGTATTATAGGGTGCCTAAGAGTTGCCTCCTGGGAGTCTCCTTATTGCTCAGTGTGGCCTCCCTCAAAGTCAAACTCAGCACATAAATACATTATCTTCCCCCCAGCATGGGACATGACTCCTGGGGATGAGCCTACCTGGCATTGAGGGATTACTACCAAACACAAACTAACAATGCAACTGGAAAAAAGACCTTGACCAAAAGGGGAAAAAGGTAAAGACAAATGAGTTTATAAACTTCAAAGAGACTTCAAAGTGAGTCAGGAGGTCATTCCAGAGGTAACGCTTATGCTTGTCTCAGCAGGATCTCATTGACTGCCAAAGTAGATACTACCCCAAATAGGGGAGCTCCTGAGGGCTCTGGAGACATCCAGACACTATAGTCAGGGCAAACAGCTAGGAAGTTTGGTGCCTTGTCAGTGGGCCCCACTTTGGAATTTATGACTCCAGTGTGACAAGTTCAACTCAGTTGTGGTTTCCCTACACATGGCTCTTCTGTTCTTCTATCTGAATCTATAATTAGTACTAGAATTGGTAGGTGTACAACCAAGAGACTTAAATCTTTGGGCTGTCCATGTGCCAGCTGGACCTCGAATCTCAAATAAGTTGCAACACCTACTTTCCAGTTCATTGGTCTCACCCAGGACAACTAACAGGAGGTGATGAAGGAAAACTTCCATACCAAGGAACCGTGAGAGTCTACAACTGCAAGCAAGAGAGTCTCATTCATTGGCTCTAAAGGATTGCAGCCCCCTCTCAATTAGAGGTGGAGTGGACATCACCATCCCAGAATCCTCAGGATTGGGAATGAACTATGGACTAAAGTAGACTTACTGGTATTCTACTATAGACTTATTGTGATTCTAGCAATGGAACAAATTATATCGCTGATGTGGAGGCAGTGGCCACTAGACGTTCTGAGGGCAGGGAGAGGGAAAAACAGGTGTAATGTGGGGGCATTTTCAGGATTGGGAATTGTCCTGAATGACATTGCAACAACAGATACAGGCCATTATATATCTTGCCATAACCTACAGAATTGGGTGGGAGAGAGTGTAAACTTTAATCCATGCTTAGTGGCAATGCTCCAAAATGTGTTCACCAATTGCAATGAATGTGCCACACTAATGAAGGATGTTGTTAATGTGGGAAAATGTGGGCGGTGCGGGGAGTGGGGCATAAGGGAATCCCCTATATTTTTAATGTAAAATTTATGTAACCTAAGTATCTTTAAAAAAAAAAAAGGTGTAATATGATAGCATTTCCGGGACATTGGAATAGTCCTGAATCACATTGCATGATGGGTACAGGCCATTATATATCTTGTCATAACTTACAAAAATGTGTGGGAGAGAGTGTAAACTATAATGTAAACTATTATCCACACTTAGTGGCAATGCTCCAATATGTGTTCATCAAATGTAACAAATGTACCACACTAATGAAGGATGTTGTTCATGTGGGAAAGTGTGGGAGGAGTAGAGAGTAGGGCATATGGGAATCCTCTACACTTTTTATGTAACATTTATATAATTTAAGTATCTTTAAAAAAATTAAAAAACAACAACAAAGAACTAAATTTTGGTTTTGTTAATACTCTATTTTTCTTAATTCTTTATTTCACTTTTTTCTGCTCTAGTTTTTTTATTTCTTTCCTTGTACTTGCTTTGAGTTTAGTTTTCTGTTCTTTTTTCTAGTTCCTCCAGGTGTGCAGTTAAGTCTTTGATTTTTAGCTCTTTCTTCCTTTGTAACAAATCAATTTTATTGATGCCTATTAATAAAGATACAATTCATCCAAATGTACAATCAATGGTATTTGCTATAGTTACATAGTTGTGTGTTCATCACTTCAGTCATTATTAGAGCATTTTTATTATTTCAATAATATTACTAATAAACAAAAAACAGACAAACAAGAAAATCCCTCACCTACCAATCTCCCTATGCTTCCCCCACTGTACATAGCTTCTGTTTCTGGCTATTCTATCCAAAGTGAGTAATCAATGACTTTTAGTATAATCACAATCTTGTCCATTCATTATCTAAAAAATTTTACATCAATTTCAGTACTCCAAAAAGAAAGACTCCACACCTCTTAGCATTCCTTCCTTAGATCTACATAACCACTAATCTCCTTTCACCTTTATAAATTGATTTGTATTTACATTTTATGTAAATGGAATCATAGAATATGCAGTACTTTAGTATACTGTATCTGGTCTCCTTCACTTAGTATAATATTTTTGTTTTTTGTTTTGTCTAATATTAACATTTTGTACTATTAACTTACATTTGTTCAGCTTCAAAGAAAAATTTTCTTATATATGCAATTCTACCCATATTTATATTTCACAAAATATATATTTATTTCATAATAGGGAAATCATACAGTATTTGTCCTTTTGTGTCTGGCTTGTTTCACTCAACATAATTTCCTCCAGGTTCATCCATGTTGTCATATGTTTCATAACTTCATTTCTTCTTACCGCTGCATAATATTCCATCATGTGTATACTCCACAATTTGTTTATCCATTCATCAGTTGATGGACACCTGGGTATTTTCCAACTTTTGGCTACTATGAATAATGCTGCTTTAAACATTGGTGTGCAGGTATCTATTCATGTCACTGCTCTCAGTTCTTCTGGGTATATACCTAGTAATGTTATTGCTGGGTCCCATGGCAAGTCTATATTCAACTTCCTTAGGAACTGCCAAACAGTCCTCCACAGTGGCTGTACCATTCTACATTCCCACCAACAGTGAATAGCATTCCTATCTCTCCACATCCTTTCCAACATTTACAGTTTTCCATCTTTTTAATAGCGGCCAGTCTAAGAGGAGTGAAATGATATCTCATTGTAGTTTTGATTTGCATTTCTCTAATTGCTAGTGACGAACATTTTTTCATGTGTTTCTTCACAATTTGTATTTCTTCTTTGGACAGTTGTCTTTTTAAGTCTTTTGATTATTTTTAAATTGAATACTTTGTCTTTTTATTATTGAGTTGTAGGATCTTACATATCATGGATATTAAGCCCTTATCAGATATGTGATTGCCAAATATTTTCTCCCATTGTGTCAGCTGCCTTTTCACCTTTTTGACAAAGTTCTTTGAGATGCAAAAGTGTTGAATTTTGAGGAGGTCCCATTTATCTATTTCTTCTTTTGTTGCTCGTGGTTTGGGTGTAAGGTTTAAGAAACTACCACCTACCACAAGATCTTGAAGATGTTTCCCGACATTTTCTTCTAGGAGTTTTATGGTTGTTGTTTTTATATGTAATCCTTGATCCATTTACAGTTAATTTTTGTATAACGTGTGAGATAGGGGTCTTCTTTCTTTTGGATATGGCTATCCAGTTCTCCCAGCACCATTTGTTGAATAGACTATTCTGGCCCAGCTGGGTGGGCTTAACAGCCTTGTCAAAAATTGCTTGACTATAGATATGATTATCTATTTCTGAGTTCTCGATTTGGTTCCTTGGTCAATCTGTCTGTCCTTATGCCAGAATCATGCTGCTTTTACCACTGTAGCTAAGTAATATGCTTTAAAGCCAGGTAGTGAGAGTCCTCCAACTTCGTTCTTCTTTTTTAAGACATTTTTTGCTATTCAGGGCCCCTTACTCTTCCAAAAAATTTTAATTACTGGTTTTTTTGATTTCTGTAAAAAAAGGCTGTTGGGACTTTTATTGGGATTGCATTGACTCTGTAAATCAGTTTAGGTAGAATTGACATCTTAACAATATTTAGTCTTCCAACCATGAACATGGAATGTCCTTCATTTTATTTAAGTCTTCTTCAGTTTCTTTTAGCAATGTTTTGTAGTTTTCTGAATACAGGTCTTTTATGTCCTCTGTTAAGTTTATTCCTAAATATTTGATTGTTTTAGTCGCTATTATAAATGGAGTTTTTTTTCTGATTTCCTCCTCAGATTGCACATCACTAATGTATAGAAACACTATTGATTTTTGCGTATTAACCCTGTATCACGTCACTTTGTTGAACTTGTCTATTAATTCTAGAATTAGAATGTGGATTTTTCAGATTTTCTAAATATAGGATCATGTATCAGTGAATAGTAAAAGTTTTACCTCTTCCTTTCCTATTTGGGTGCCTGTTATTTCTTTGTCTAGCCTAATTGCTCTAGCTAGAACTTCTAGCACAATATTGAATAATAATGGTGACAATGGGCATCCTTGTCTGGTTCCTGATCTCAGCGGGAAAGCTTTCAATCTTTCACCATTGAGTACAAGGCTAGCTGTAGGTTTTTCATATATGCACTTTACCAAATTGAGAAAGCTTCCTTCTATTCCTATCTTTTGCAGTGTCTTTATCAAGAAAGCATGCTGTATTTTGTCAAATGCCTTTTCTGCATCAATCGAAAGGATTATTTGATTTTCCTTCTTCAATTTATCAAAACTTTGCATACCTGGGATAAAACCTACTTGATTGTGATGTATAATTCTTTTAAGTGCTTTTGGATTCTGTTTGCAAGTATTTTGTTGAGGATTTTTGCATCTATAGTCATTAGAAATTTTGGTCTCTAATTTTCTTTTTTCATAGTATCTTTATCTGGTTTTGGTATTAGGGTGATATTGGCTTCAGGGAATGAGTTTGGTAGCATTCCTTCCTGTTCAATTTTTTGGAAGAGCTTGAGCAAGATTGGTATTAGTACATCTTTGAATGATTGGTAGAATTCACCTGTGAAGCAATCTGGTCCTGGGCTTTTCATGTTTGGGAGGTTTTTGATGACTATTTCAATCTCTTCACTTGTCATTGGTTTGTTGAGGGCTTCTATTTCTTCCAAAGTCAGTGTAGGTGGTTCATGTGTTTCCAGGAATTTGCCCATCTGGTCTACATTTTCTAGTTTTTTAGCACACAGTTGTTCATAGTATCCTCTTATGATCTCTCTTACTTCTCCAGGTCAGTAGTAATGACCCCCTCTCATTTCTGATTTTATTTATTTGCATCTTGTCTCTTTTTTTCTTTGTCAGTCTAAGCTAAAGGTTTGTTGATTTTGTTGACCTTCTCAAAGAACCAACTTTCAGTTTTGTTGATTCTCTCTATTGTTTTTCTGTTCCTGATTTCATTTATTTCTGCTCTGATCTTTACTATATCTTTCCTTTGGCTTGGTTTGGGATTAGTTTGCTGTTCTTTTTCTAGTTCTTCCAAGTGTGTAGTTAGATTTTAGTTCTTTCTTCTTTTTTAACATAAGCATTGAGGGCTATAAATTTCCCTATCAGCACTGCCTTTGTGGTGTCCCATGGGTTTTGATATGTTGTGTTCTTATTTTCATTCATCTCAAGATATTTGCTGAATTCTCTTGCAATTTCTTCTT
>JAQZBX010018724.1:0-19286 GCA_029593785.1 Cabassous unicinctus | reverse complement strand
AGTTAGATCTTCAGTTTTAGCTCTTTCTTCTTTTTTAATGTGAGCATCGAGAGCTATAAATTTCCTTCTCAGCACTGCCTTTGCAGTGTCCCACAGATTTGATATGTTGTGTTCTCATTTTCATTCATCTCAAGATATTTGTTGAATTCTCTTGCAATTTCTTCTTTGACCCACTTATTTTTTAAGAGTGTATTGTTTAATCTCCATATATTTATAAATTTTCCCTTTTTCCATCCATTATTGATTTCCAGCTTCATTCTGTTATGATCAGAGAAAGTGTTTTGTATAATTTCAATCTTTTTAAATTTATTGAGACTTGTCTTGTGACCCAATATATGGTCTATCTTGGAGAAGGAAACATGAGCGCTTGAAAAGAATGTATATTCTGCTGTTTTGGGGTGCAATGCTCTATAGATATCTGTTAGGTCTAGTTCATTTATCATAATAAATTCAAGCTCTCTGTTTCTTTACTTTTCCTCTGTCCAGATGTTCTATCCAATACTGAGAGTGGTATATTGAAGTCTCCAACTATTATTGTAGAGACATCTATTTCTCCCTTCAGTTTTGCCAGTGTGTGCCTCATGTATCTTGGGGCACTTGGGTTATATTTAGTATAGTTATTTCTTCTTGGTGAATTGCCCCTTTTATTAATATATAATGACCTTCTTCATCTCTTATAACAGTTTCGCATTTAAATCTATTTTGTCTGATACTAGTATCACTATTTCAGCTCTTTTTTGGTTACTATTTGCATGGAATATCTTTTTTCCAACCTTTCCCTTTTAAGCTGGTTGTGACCTTGAGTCTGAGGTGAGTCTCTTGTAAACAACATATAGATGGCTCATATATATTTTTTATGCCCCTCTCCCCCCGAGATGGCTCCCTCGACTGTCTGCTCGTTGTCTGGTCGTCTTCTGCAGGAGACACCAGGAACCGAACCCGGGACTTCCCATGTGGGAGGCAAGTGCCCAACTGCTTGAGCCACTTCCACTTGTGGCTCATTGTGGCTCGTTGCGGCTCATCTTCATTAGGAGGCTTCGGGACTCAAACTCAAGACCTCCCATGTGGGAGGGGGGCACACAATTGCTTGAGCCACATCCACTCCCCAATGGCACATATTTTTTACCCTTTAATTTACCCTTCCTAATAATCTTCATTTCTACAATCTTCTCTAAGTCTCTTGCCTTTGTTTTTTCCTTTCAGGCTGCAGCACTCCCTTTAATATCTCTTGTAATTCTAGTCTTTGGTAACATATTCTATCTGTTTTCTTTGTCTGCGAAGACTTTAAACTCACCCTCATTTTTGAAGGACAGTTTTGCCAGATACAGAATTCTTGATTGGCAGTTTTTCTATTTCAATACTTTAAATATATCATACAACTTTCTTCTCTCCTCCACGGTTTCTGATGAGAGTCAGCACTTAATCATATCGATTTTCCCTGGTATGTGATGCTTTATTTTTCTCTTCCTGCTTTCAGAACCCTCTCTTTATCTCTGATATTTGTCATTCAGAATAGTAGGTGTCTTGGGGTAGGTCTATTCAGATGTATTCTGTTTAGAGTATGTTGTCCTTCTTGAATATTGATATGTATGTCTTTCATAAGGGTTGGGAAGTTTTCAGTCATTATTTCCTCAAATATTCTTTCTGCCCCTTTTCCATTTTCTTCTCCTTCTGGGACACTGATAATTTGTATGTTTGTGCATTTTGCATCCTCATGCAATTCCCTGAGGCCCTGTTCCATTTTTTCCAATCTGCTCTCTTTCTGTTCTCCTGTCTTTTCCATTTCAGATGTTCTGTCTTTGAAATCACTAATTCTGTCTTCAAGCAATTCAAATCTGCTCTTATGTGCCTCTGCTGTATTTTAAATCTCATCCATCATGACTTTCATTCCCATAAGGTCTGTTACTTTTCTTTGAAGGCTTTCAAATTGTTCTTTATGCTCATCCAGTGTCTTCTTAATATCCTTTATCTCTTTAGTCATATTTTCTTTGAATTCTTTGAATTGATTTAGAAGTGTTGTGTGATTATCATTGATTGTCTTAAATCCTGTATCACTTTAGGATATTTAGTTTGTTCCTTTGGCTGGGCCATCTCTTCCTGTTTCCTAGTATGGCTTGTAATTTTTTGCTGATGTCTAGGCATCTGAATATGTTGGTGAATTTAATCTGATGGCCAATTTTTCTCTCTTGCCTATTTTTTTTTCCCCCCACAGTTCTTCTTTGATATTTGGTTCAACTTATTTTAAGAACTTTAATATTGCCCAGCTTAAGTTATCAAAATTGGGCCAGGGACTCACTAATGGGGAGCAGATTTTCTCCCAGGAATTAGGGTATAGAGAAACCCCCAAATCAGTTTTTGCCAATGCAATTTCCAGACCAGCCAGCAGATGGCACTCATTGGCACACCTTTTCACCGAGGTGTTTCAAACTCGGCTTTCCTGTGTTCTGGTCTGGCCAGAACTGAGATTCAAAGCCGGCTCTGCTGATGGAATTCACCGACAAGAAGCCCCCATTTCCTTTTCCCTCGTAACAGCTGACCGGGAAGAAGATGTCTGTTCCCCCTCAGTCAGTTGCAGTGCACCAGGGGTTTTACCCCAGCTTAATATCTTGGGGGTGGTGGAGGGGAGCCCTTCCCAGCTGCTGCAGGGGGCTTGGTAACTTACATTTGTTGTTTCAGGTTCTTTGACTCTCCATCCCTCACCCTCCTGGGAGTTGTGTAGCACTGTCCTGGTCTGCTGACCCCCAGAGTAGGTCTCCCAGATAGCTTTTGGCTCTTTCTTCATTGTTTTTGTGAGAGAGTTGAGCCTTGCCTGCCTATTCTGATGCCATCTTCCCAGAACCCCCTGTTTTTGAACTTTTAAATTCTTTCTTATCATGATGTTATAAAAAGAGTCTCCTGTATTCCCTTTAAAGGTTTCAAAATTTTGCTTTACATATTTAGGTCTTTAATCCATCTGGAAATTATTTTAATATATAATGTGAGCTAGAAATCCAATTTTATTTCAATATGGAGAGTAATTTTTCTGAGTTGATTGAATAATACATTCTTTCCTCATTGATTTATAAAGCTACATCTGTCATATAGCATTTTAATGAATTATATTGAATGCTTTTTCTATATCTATTGAGATAATCTTTTTTTTTCTTCTTTGATACATTAATGTGGTGAACTGTGAAATAGAATTTCTAAGTTACACAAACTTAGAATCTCGGGATAATTCTATTTGGCCATGTTGTATTACTTTTTAATAGACTGCTGGCTTTGGTTCCAAATATTATATTTAGGACTTTTCTATCTATGTTCATAAATTGAATTGGTCTAGAAATTTCCTTTCTCATATAGTCCTTGTCCAGTTTTATACTAAGTATTGTATTAGTCTCATGAAAAGATTTGTGAAACATCCCTTCTTCTCCTAGTTCTTTGAACAGTTTGTATAAGACAGAAGTTACATATTTATTTTCTAGAACAGTTAATGTAACATAAGGGTAACCCTTCTTGAATGTTTATTAAAATTGATCAGCAAGGCCTTTTGAGTCTAATGATTTTTGTTTGGAAGATTATTTTTATTGCTGACTTGATTTTCTATTGTGATTGTAGAGATTTTGAAACAATATTGGTAGCATAGTTTATCTAGAAAATTCTCCATTTTATCTAAATTTTTAAATTTATTTGCATAAAGTTGATCATTTTCCCATAAGATGTTTTAAAATATCTATCTGTTAAATATACCTCCTTAGTATGCTTTAACTGTTTCTTTTCTTGTTTCATTCTTAATGAAGCTTACCAGAGATTTACCCATTTTATTAATATTCTTCAAAGGACCAGCAATCTGTTTGTTAGAGCCTTTTATTGTATCTTGGTTTCCTTTCTCTTAAGTTCATCTCTTATTTCTATATTTTTCTCCCTTATTCATTCTTTGGGTTGACTTTGTTGTTCTTTCTAACTTCTTGAGTTGACTATATGAGTCATTAACTTTAAGGTTACGAACTTCCCTCTAAGCATCATTTACAAATCCCGTGTATTTTGAAAGTGGTTTTGAATTATTGCTTAGTTTTAAATATTTCAAAATTTCATTATTATTTAATCTTTGACAATGAATTATGTAGATGCTTATTTAATTCCAAACATGTTTTGTTTTGAGCAATCTTTTAACTTATTGCTTTTTATTATATTAATGGCCATATTAATATCTAGCTTATAGCAATTTTTTAAAAAAGTAGTCGGATTGGATTATGTCCTCCACAAAGACATGTTCAAGTCCTATCCCCTAGTCCTGTGGATGTGAAGTCATTTGGAAATAGGATCTTTGAAAAGCCTATTAGTTAAGATGAGGCCAAACTGATTCAGGATGGACCTTAATCCAGTATGACTGGAGTCCTTATAAGCAGAGGAAATGTGGACATGGAATATAAGATGGATAAGACATCAGAGAAAGCATGATCCTGCTGATCAAGCCAACCAGTCTTTGGCATTTCTTATAGAAGCCCTGGCAAACTAAGACAAGGACCATATATTATTTCAAAGACTATGTAGTCTCCAACTGTTGAATGTGTAAATTAAATTAAATATATTAGCTGAGTTGTTCAAAACTCTACCACCCTTACTAATTTTTGACAGAGCTATCAGTTTCTGAGGGAAATATGTTTAAAAAAATCTCCATTTATAATTTTGGATTAGTCAATTTTTCCTCATAATTCTTATCACTTATACTTTATATATTTGGAGTCTAGTTAGTTAGATTTGTATAGATTTTGGATTTTTATATCTTCCTATGAAATATTCCCTTTATCTATACATAAACATTTTCCTTACTTTTAATAGGAAATAAATAGTATTTGATTTAAAATCTATTTTGTCCAATAATAATATTGCTATACTACTTTTCTTTTGAGTAGTATTTGCCTATTGTATAATTTTTGCATCATTTTTCTCTAACCAACAAGGAGGTTTAATGTGTTTATAATTATTGTGATTCATTTGTATCAGGTTATTTTTGTTTTTTATTCACCATACTTTATCTTTGTTCCTTTTGGTCTCTGATTGATGGAATTTTCTTTATTTCTTTTTCCCCTTCCACTGGTTTGGAAATTATAAGATTTATTTGTGTTTGTTTGTTTATAACTTTTTAATTGAAGTTTATCATTCATACATGAACATACATAAACAATAAGTATATGGTAAAATTTGTGAATTTATGAAACAAACATGCATATCATCATCATCTACCACTGGATTCCCTGTGTTATACAGTCTCATACTTGGTACAATCCATTCAAAGTGTACACTCAGTGGCCCTCATTTTCATCACAAAGTTGTGCTGTCATCACCTCAGTCAATTTTAGAAGCTTTTCATTACTCCAAAAGGAAAAATCCTACCCCCCATACCCTCCTATTGTTGTCCCCTAAGATTGAAATAATATCTTCTTGCCATTGCTGCAAAATATTACTGTATTATTAACTATTATTGTCTATACATCACATTAGATGTAATTTTCCCATGTATCACCATATTCTTAGCCCTGTGTTTGTTTTACAGTAACCATGAAAACTTTAACAAATTATACTCTTAAAGCGTAAAGTTAATTTAATATTGTTCTTTCTGAACAATAGGAATATCTTAGAATGCTGCAGTCTGATCACCCCTCCCCATCTTTTATGTTACGGTAGCCTTATATTTCTAACTTGTTTTTCAGCCCCGTTTGTTAAACAATCAATTATTTTGGGCTTTGTTTTACTTTTACAAACATATTACCAACTTTGTATCTGCTTCTTGAATCTTACTCTTTCCTTCTTGGTTCAATAGACTTCTTTCTGGATAATATAGGAACAGTCCAATTAGCGAGGGCCTATGAATAGCAAACCCTCTCAGGATCTGCCTGCAAATACCTTTAGTTCAGTACCACTCTTGATATATTTTAATTATTACATGAGAATATATGTAAATGGGTTAAACATTTAAACAGTGCTAAAAATAGTAGTCCCTTGACCCTCCCCAGAGATAACTATTTTCATCTTTTTTAAAAAATAAAAATAGTTATTCCTTCTGATATTTACCTCCATGTTCCTGATAGTAAGCTTAGAATACTCTCTCTTATTTCATTAATTTGACATTTAATTAGCAATCTATTATGATAGATGAGGACTGAGCTTTCTTACACCTCCCCAACCCACTTTTCCTATGCTATTAGTATATAATATTTTTCACTAAATATTTAGTTTTTACATTATTTTGATTTTGTTGACATGGTTCACTGGAGTTCCATAATTATATACTCTATTTTAAACAATTTTAAATTTTCCTGGAGTTAATAATGTTTAAATTTTTCTTAGTCTTCTTTGAGCCAATCCTCAATTCTTTCCATATCCTTCAATAGCTTCCCAGCACAACACCCCACACTGCCAAACCTTTCAGACAAGGTGCCTCATTCCTGCCCATGGCTGTGCTTGGTGTGTCTAAGTCCAGAGGCTTTTGGATTTAATTTCTCTGGAGACTAAAATGCCTATGGTTTGAGGGAATGATAGAGAAGTCACTTAACTCCAGTTCCCTGGAAATACAGCTGAGGCATAGATTCACTGCTAATGATTTATTTAGAAGATGCAAAGCTAGGTCTATAAGAATGCTAAAGGGAGGGGTAGGGCAAAGAAGGATGGGAAGCAATAGGAAATAATGCATTACTGTTCTGGCTACTACTTCACAATAAGCCAAAAAGAAACAGAGCAGGTGGGTCAAGCTGAGTATGGAGAAACACCTTGGAGAAGTTCATGGGAAAGAAAAAAGAACAAGTTGACCAGTTCCTTCTCAGTCCTTATTTCCCACCACTTAACTTCTCTATGTGTAAGTTTACTCATGTGTAAAATTGGGGCTAGTAATAATACTTACCTCAGAGGAAATTTATGCGGCCTGAATAAATTAATATAGAGAAGCAATGTGAACTATGCCTGACATACAGTAAGAATGAACAAGGATTTTGCTAACATCATTATCTTCCATGTCTCCTAATATATCATAGTTTTCATTTGCTTATTTCTTTGGGCTTTATTCTGAGTGATTTCCTTAGATCTTCCAGTTTATTAATTCTCTCTTTAGCAGTATCCAATATGCTATTTAATCCAAACATTTAGTGTTTAATTTGAAAGACTATAGTTTTCATTTCTATATGTTTCTATATGTACTAGTCTTTTTCTAGTCTTTTTTTCCCCCATAGTGGCCTCATCTTTCATTATGGCTTCTATTTGTCCTTAAATTTATTTTATTATTTTAGGCATATATATATTATAATAACTGTTAAAATTTTCTATTTCTAGTTCTTCATTTGTTGCATCTGTTGAGTCTCCCTCATGTGGTCTACTTCTTCATTTAATTTTGAGTTTTTCATTTGTGTTTATGCTTAACAAATGATTTATCATTCCCTATAGAGTGATTTTTCATTTGCTTCTAACAGAATCCCAGTAGTTCCAATGGTCCAGAAAAAAATGTTTATATTCATTTTTAGCCCTGGGATTCCTGAATCCTGTAGGCAGTATAAATTTGATCCCACACATTAAGAGTGGCACAGGTTTGCAGTTTCAATTTCTCCCAGGAGGCTCCTGCCTCTACATAGAACCTCAGGTCTTAAGGCTCCTTGCTACTTCCCTGCCTTTATAGGTAGAGTTCTGTTTTGTTTTGTTTTAGCTTTCCTATTTCCATTTTTAAGTATGGGCAGACCTTGAGGATCTTTCCCTTAGAGGGGGGTCTTAGCTCATAAACAAGCCCAAGGCCACATCTCTTGTCCCTGAGATGGGCATGGAAACACCAGACCCCATATCTTAGGGTGTATATGCAGGACAGACATTCCACTGAGCCATCCTATAATCTGCTCCAACTAAATGCTCTTGCTTTTAAAACCTGGGAATTCCTCTTCATTTATTTCAAGTTCAGTTAAGTATAATCCAGCCCCCCCCCCATTTTCTTGTAAAGAATGGAAAGGTTCTAACACTTCAGCTCACAATGCCGCTGATACTTCTATTATTTCTTTCCATTTGACTCTCCCATTAGCCAGTGAGCATCCCAAAGGCAAGAACCATAGATTTTTTCCCCTGTCATTTCTCTCTGCTCTGCTCTCCCAGCCTCTAGTGTAGTACCTGGCACATAGTCCACAGAAGCTTGCTCAGTAAATATGTGATGAACAAATGAACAAATAAATGGCTTTAATTTAGGTGTAGTCTGACATTTACTAAAAAGTTCCCTACAGCTTGTCACAACATGATATAGGATATGCCAAAAACATGAATGAAAGAAGTGTCAGAGAGTTGAAGGATTGGAAAGTGAAGCTTGGAGGCATCCCTGGTATCTGATTGTTCAGATCCCATCTTCCACTAGTTTCCAACTTCACTGTTAGAAACATTGTTTAAATTAAATAATTAAAACTAAATTAAGACCCAAGAATAGTGCTTCGATGCTATATATAGCTTCTGGCTACCTAGTTATACAGTTGCACTGAAATGAGGCAAGAAGCTTTCTGACAATTTAATTAAGATCTTTCTAGCTTTTCAATTTCTTGAAAATACAGGGGTGCTTCATTTTCTATTTGCTTACAGTGCAAGAGGAGGGTACTCTGACTTTTCCTTCAACATCTATCACTGTGGGATTTGGGCAGGGGATTGGAGGAGGGAGCAGGAGGAAAGAAAAGCCTTGTCTTTTATTAAACCAAGAGCTCATTCTTTTCCTCAGCTTGTTTAAGTCAGTTCTTTAGTTTTGGGTATGATAAATAAAAATGTACGTGCTGTCAGTGGATCTTGGGTATGATAGTAGGTAGTAGGTATAATTCAGGGTTTTAAAAGACCTGTATCTTTCTGCAAAAGATACAGAAATATAGTTTATGTCAATGCCACAGATGAATAAGGCCATGTATTCTGATTTGAAATTTCCAAGTTTCATCACATTGTGTACTCAATATTTTCATTATCTGAGATCCTGAATGAGCTTTTAATTAAGTGTGTTTAGAGAGTTGGTCATGTGATTTCCACCCCCAAAAAACATGTCATTAAAACAAATTTATTTCCTTCTCAGTGTTCACTGAAGTTGTGACGGCCACTTTTGATAATGTGCATTGTCATCCAAGTCTCAGCTTATTCCTCAGAGATCAGCCGGCCCCATATGGAAACAAAATGCTGACAAGGTAGATGGAATCCTTCAGTTATAGTTTTTCTGAAGGAAGAAAAAGATGTAGGATCAGAACTATGTCAGGGAAGAATTAGCCAAGGGGCAGAAGGGAATGTTTTTAATGAAAACAGAGGGACAGCAAAAGACTATTTTTCTGTATTGCTGGCCTCTTCTGAAAGCATTCTGTTGTGCAAGTCTTTTTGTCATAATGGAATGATGTCATTGTAATTACTGATTGCTGACTTTTCTTTTAAGATTTATTTTATTTATTTACTTCTCCCCTCTCCCCCCTCGTTGTTCGTGCTTGCTGTCTGCTCTCTGTGTCTGTTCACTGTGTGCTCATCTTCTTTTTAGGAAGCACCGGAAATCGAGCCCAATGGCTTGAGCCACCTCTGCTCCCTGATTGCTGACTTTTTGATAAGTTCTGTAAGTGGGAAATTTTCCCTGTCGGGGGCAGTCCTGTGGAGAGACATGCTAATCTCACCAGTCTACTGCCCTGCAAACCAGGCTCACCCTTAGGGGGTGTGGGGTCCTTATTTATTGAAACTATCTGCATCACCCAAAATGGGCATGTCAGCACCAATCTCACCCAATTTATGAAAGAAATATACTGGGCTGACCAGTAGGAGCACTGTGCTTGGCAGGCCACCCTCTTGAGGACCAAGACAGGCCAACGGGCCCAATACTTACCCATAAGCACGAGTTTGGAACTTATGATTGACCCCACATGCCGGGGGTAAGGTAGGATGGAGTTAGAGGGTTAGAGAATGTCCCAGAAAAGACAAGGCCCATAAGAGTCCTGGTCTGGGCACAGGGCTCCCTACTCAGAAGCTGCCACCCCACTGTTCCCAGGCACCTGATGAGACCTTAGATACTTTCAAGAAAAATGCCCCAAAGCAGTGATGGGAAGCAAGGAGGTGCCATGTTGTGGGGCCCAGGGCAGGGACCCTGTAGGTAGCATCGCTGCAAACAGCCCACAATCACAGACGTGATGCCGTGGTAAATGTTCAGACTGAGTGGTCAGCAGCAGTAGTTTCCTTTTTGAAGTTTTGTTGCAGCAGCAGATTGTGCAAGGCACACCTAGTTCTAGGGGATCGGCATTCTTTAGTGGGGTCTACAAATATACACGGGAGCTTTGTACTCCAGTCACACTAATACACCTTCATTTTGTTTCCTGCTTCCACATCCATTATCTCTGTGATCCTCTTAAAAACCCTTGAGATGGGGAGGCCCTCACCATTATCACCATTTTACAGGGGAAGCAAAAAGGCAGACTGGTTAAGTGATATGTCCTTGGTCCCACATGTCAGGGTGGGGCCAAAATTCTAACACGACTCTCTTGACCATCTAGTGCTTTTCCCACTACATGGTGCAGCCATGATGCCTGGCCAAATTGTTTAATTTCTCAACTTCAGATTTCTTATCTGCAAAGAGGAATAATATACTCTCCTCGGTGGGGAGGTAAGATCAAGGAATATAAAAGATGCTTAGATACCATGCAAGTATTACCAGTTTGCATCTTTGTAGTTTTCCTTCCATGACTGTCTGAGGGACATCTACTCATTCAGAATGCACCACCCTAATGGCATTAATGATGATATGGCAGCCAAGGATCACAGGGAAACCTTCTGCTTCCATACTACATCATTATGCATATTTAACATGGCATCCAAGCACTTCTCACAACCCTTTGCTACCGACCCATGGTCACTGGTGATCTGTGTGATGTGGCTTCATGGCACATAATTCTTCATCCAGACTACAGCAGTCAGTCTGGATGAAGCCTTTAATTTGTAATTGCTTATGGCAATGCCTCCATCTTTTCAAAGGCTCTGAAGGAAATGCTGCCTTTATTCCTGTATGTCTTTTACCCACACATATGGACTGCAGATGCAGCCTAAAGCATTTAATTTCCAATGCTAATCAGAAGGGGATTGATTACTTTAGTTGGCTATCACATGGTATGTATAAGATTAAAGTTGGGCGTCTTTTACTCGGCTCCATTTGTTCTTTTCCATGGCTCTAGGCCATAGTGGGCCTTCAGCAGGCAAGTGTGGGTGGCCAGTCCAATCATTCCAGTCCTATGATTGCTGGAAAAGGTCATTCCATCTGTGCCCTAACGATAGGGACTGGTGCTGCCATTTTCATATCAAAGTGATTCTATGTGATTTATAGTTCTCTTCAGGACTTTAGAATTCTGTTCTACAGTGGAAGCAACATTAACCCATTCCTCTCAGTCAGTCTCTGGCCCACCTCTCACCCCTTCTATTGAAATTTTTTTTTTTTTTTTTTTGAAATGTGCTACCTCTGCTGCCCCGTTCCTACTGCTTCCTCCTCCACCTAGGGATTACTTCCGCATTTCGCACTGCATCTCTCCGAACACTGCTGCCAAATGAGCCTTATTTGTTCAAGAACTATTTTTATCACATCATTCTCCTGCCTGAAAAATCTCTGCGGGCTTACACAATCAAGTCCAAAACCTTCTGGAACTAGAGACTGGCTTAATCTGCCATGATTTCACCAGGCACCCCCACTCTCACTGTTTCCACACAGAAACATTTGTCCTGATCATTTGCTTTTGCTCACGCTTTGCTTCAGCCTAAAATGTCCTCTCTCCTGCTACTCCCTCTATTCAGACAACACAAATCTTTAGAAATTGAGCTCTGATCCCATGTCTTTCCATTAAGCCTTTCATTAACATTCTGGTCCACAGTATTTTCCCCTCTGACATGTTGCATATGTGGATATAACGCATTTTGCAGCTGAAAGGTAATGTTACTCTGCTGAAAAAAGGCCTTTCTTGCTTCCCCATCATTTACAGAATAAAATCCAAATGCTGAAGATTCCTGATTCTTCTTAACTTAGTCGCGATAAATTACTGATTATGATCATCATCATATGTCTATTACATTCCTTTTAAAACCACATACATATATATTCTCTGATTGCAAATATAGTACATGCTTATTGTGAAAAATGTGTAAATCACAGCCTTGGGTAAAAGAGCAGGAAGAATCACATACAAATCAACCCCTCCGGGTTAGCCCCTATTAGCATCTTGGTAGGTGTCCTTGGGATGTTTTTTCCACCAAGCCATACACTTTCCCTTCTTTGGGCCATTGCTCATGCTCTCCTTGCTGAACTATGTTGTCCATCTGTGACTTCTCTGATGAGCACATGCACAAGTCAGGGACCTCTCAACTAACACCTCACCTGTGAAGCTCTCCTTAAACCTATTCTCACAGGAAGATGAATTCTGCCCCCCACCCTGTGGACTTCTTGTATTCTGGCTTCAAGTACCTGGTAGGCATGTGCACATGTCCCATGGGGCATTCTACACACACACCTCTCACCCCAGCAAGACAGAGCTCCTGGACGGCAGGGAGGGTTTTATCCATCCCTACACCTTCAGTTGAGCACAGTGCCTAGCACAAAGCTGGCATTAACACAAATGCTAGGAGAATAAGGACTAAATCAGCACTGCTTAGAAGGAGTGAGTTGAAGACGGAAACCACACTTATATGCCATTTTGAAGTTCCACAGTAGTAGGCACATAGCACTCCATGAATACTTATTGATTTACCTATGTTTCCAGCACATCATATCTTTTACTATGGAAATATTGCCCCCTTAGGAGTGAAAGTTCTGGAACAGACTCTAGCCAATGCATTATCCAGCTCTTCAATTTATGACTGTGTGCTTCATGCCATGACATCCCAGAAATACCCACGTAACCATCACCCAGCTCAAGAAATCAGACTTTGCCAGCGTCTCTGAAGCCCCATCTAATGCTCCCTCCAAATCACAGCCCCACCCTCCACTCCAAAAGACCAAGGCAAGAACTGTATAAATTTGCATGTTTTTGAATGTTATCCAAACCAAATCATACAATATGCATTCCAGCTTTTTCATTCAATACTACATTTGTGGGATTAATCTATATAGTCTCAGCTTGTTACTTTTATTGTCATGGAGTAAACTGTAGTTAATACTGCAATTTATTTATTCATTTGATTCTTGATAGACACTGGGTTTTTTTCCAGGTGTTAACTTTTATGATAAATTCTATAACCTTTGTGTGTATGTTGTAGTTCAATTTATAGTACTCTACAAACTTCTAATGAGGTGGTATGTTCAGTGTAAACGGTAGCCACATTTAAAGACAAATGAACTTGGTTTTTCGTTGGAATGAAGACTAAGAGGGCCAGTTATTAGAATATAGGCTATAGGAGATCAATTTCAAATCAACATCTGCTGCTTTGAGCCCCTGTACAATCAGATGTCTGGTCTCTACAAGTTAACTTCTCTGTTGGAGGTAAGACCATAGGTTTAGATTTTTATCTGTAGAGGAAATCTGAACCATAGGAAAACCTGGATTATTGACACAATCTGTGGTAGATCAGGTGTGAATTGGAAATATTATAGACAGTGTATTTTTTCAAAGTGCTTCTTAAAAATCAACTTAGAATGATGATAATGCTGACAAACTTCACGTTACATAAATGAAATTTCAACTTTAGGTGGTTTCAGTTGGATGAAATTTCAATTGTATACACCAGTGGAATATTGTGTATTGTGTATTAGATGACGCCAACTTGAGGGACAACTTGGCTTTTACCAAATATAGAACCGATTCCAAAACTTGTAAATCAGAAGTTTCAAACCTAAAGTGACATTTTAGTAATTTGTTCTTGGTCAGATTCTGTTCTTATATCTCCATATGTGTTCTACAAATTTCTCCAAGGGCTTCCTGTATATTAAACCATTTTCTGAAACTATGATAGATGGATACTTCAGTATCACAAATCCAGAGTTTGTTTTTTCCTTCAGAAACAAGTTACTCACCTTGAGGAGGTTAAGGCAACATTACCGTACCACGACCAGCAATGACAAGAATATTTAGAAACTAGTTTTAGGTAACATCCAATAAATCAAAAGTATAACTTGGTTAATGTCTATGAAATATCAAAGTCAAAAGTAGTGACCACGTTAAAAATTATTCATTGGGGTTTTGATTTGCATTTCCTTGATGACCATATCTGGCAATCCCATTCTTGGTATAGACCCCGGTCAGTCCCCTTTTCTCCATGCCCACTATCCACGCCCTTCAAGCTCTTCCAATACATCCTAGACATCATTTCCAGAAGGAGTTACTTTCTTAAAAGATTAAATGATCTTATACCCCTCAACTTCCTGAATACATAACAAAAATCAAAACTCTTCATGAGTTGACCCCAAACTATTTGTATTTCATCTAAATTCAAATCATATTTCCTTAGAAACCCAATGTGCTGCTTAATGTTAGTCTCTTCTTTGTTCCCAGACCATATCATATACTTTCAAGACTTTTTGGTTCTACTTTTGTCAATTTCCTCCACCTGGGATGTACTTCCTAAGCCCTACTTCTCCATGTAGCCAGTTTTTTCATAACCTTCATGGCCTACCTTATTATCACCTTCTCTTTGAAACCTTTCCTGAGTTTCTTCAGAATTAGAGAAATCATAAACAGAGTTTGCCTCTGTTTAGTCTTTACTTCATTCATTCTTGTATTAAAGTTAGTTGGTTATATATTTCTCTCCCCTACTTAATTATAATCTTTTTGAGAGCAGAAACTAGGCCTCATTTCTGTTATCTGCAGTGTTTAACACACTTCCTTGAAGCAAGCACTAACTTAATTTGTATTGATTTGAGCCTGCAAATTCAGAATGTTATAAAGGGGAAAAAACCACAAACAAACAATGTACTGGAAAGCATGGGTTCCATTCTAGGCTTTGCTAACTATCTGCTTATGGAATCTTGGACAAGATACTTTACCTTTTTGGTCACCCCTTTCCTCATTTGGTAAAATCAAGGAACTGGTCTTGATATTTTTTAGGGGACTTTTTAGCTTAATGGGAAAAATCACAGCTCTGATTTACACTGAATGCAAACATCTCTACTTACATAGTTATTCTGCAAATACATCTCATTACTAGTAGCCAGGAAGACAGGACATCTCTTGAGGATCAGACACTGATCTATTTGACAGAGGAGAAAATGGAGGCTCTAAAAAGTAATGGAACTGGAGCATGAACCCAGGTTGGCTGATTTTGAGCCTAGCATTTTTCATGTAGGTAAACTATCTCTTGAGAGCAAGACAGGAAAGGGAGATTTAGATAGGTTAATTTTTATAATGAGGAAGTAACTAACAGGCAGTAGAAAAGTTGTTGTTCATGTCTCAGAGGAAGGGATTAAAAAATGGATTTAAGCAGTGGCTGGAAAAGTTGCTTTGGGCACTGGAGCTTGGGCAGTTCCAGAGAGAAGCAAATAAGAACTGTGTGGCATTGCAAAAGCAGCAGCAGAGAGGCCATTTTATTAGGAGAAGTCACATCAAGAAAAGGCTTAAGAACAAAGGTGTTGGCACCTGCCACTTAGGGGAGCTACTTTACAATTTACTTCAGTCTCAGTTCTGAAATTTCAAGTCAATGTGCAAACATTTAAATCTCCTCCTGAAGATAATTAGGAGAAGAGGCTTACTGGGATTTGGGAAGAGAAAGGGGGAGGCAAAATCTAAGTGGGAGAGTCTAGCAGGAATTAAGCCTCTCCCTGTTTGAGGGGCTGCAGGCTTTAGAGGAGGCCCGGGTAGATTCAGGGAGGCAAACAACTCGATGGGGTGTGAGTACCTTCCAACTTGTTTTGACCTGAATGAGGCCCTAGGAATAAAGCACAAAAGATTGAAAATACCAGTGTACATAAGTCAAGACAAGTTGAGCCCAACAATCAAGCTACATAGTACAAACTGTCAACTTATTACAGTTTGCATCATGAAATTTTCTCCCCCTGTACAGTAGTTCACTAACTTTATGGTTCAGTAAGTTCAATAGTTGTGTAATGCCCAATCCCATGCTAAGATTCCGAGTTGGAAAACTCCTAATCCCTTAACTAGGATGAAATGTCTAGAAGTTAAAATAATATGCAAAGTGCCTATATTTGGGGAAGTTTTGTGTACTTTGTCCTATATGACCATAATAGAAATCTTTCCCATGTGGATTTTGCTCAGACTGCTCACATTCTAGCAGGAGAAAAAGGGAACATACATGCTATTTCCTTCCATTGAAAAGTTTTCTTCCTATTCATGGTAGAAACCAGAACTACAAAGACACATGGTAATAATCAGGTATTTGGTGAACGATCTGAAATCTCTTCATCAAATGGTTTGCTTTGCAAGACAGGGATGGTTTGTATGATATTACTATTCTTTCAGATTACTTTTTTCACTAGTATTTCATACTAGGACCTTTCAGTAATCTGCCTTTAAAAATCACAAAGTTTTTAGCAATTCTAAAATTAGTCATGTTAACTCCAGGAAAAGGCCAATATGAGCACTGATTCCCAAAATGTGGAACACATGCGGGACGTTATGTTAAATTCAGTGTTGCACAGAGAAGCAGGTTGGTTGCAGGCTGCAGGGCTAAGGACCTCCGGTTTGTAATCCTGTTGGGCCAGCATCCTTGTCAGTATACTTGGCGGAAGCTGGCCAGGTTTATGCCAAGCAGAATGGAAGCACATCCCCAGACATCTGTATAACCTGTACGAGGCTCAAAAATGGGAGGAAGAGTAGGTGGAGCTATGAATACTGATGCACAAGTTTAATTTAAAAAAATCCGTGTAGGCAGATTCAGACCTACTTGGAAATTTCTGACAAATGAAAATATGGCTAAGGAAAGATTTTATAAAGGTATATAAATAACAGTAAGGCTACCTCTCTTTTGGCCATCTTAACCTTTGGTCTGTACCAGCCTCACTAGGACAGAGTAGAAGGGATTTGTATAACACTTGGAAGACGGGAGTCTCAAATAGACAGCTTTCAAAGATGTGGAGTGGGCATTTTTAAAAAACTTCCCACTTCCTCCTACCCTCCCTTGCTACAATACATGTAGAAGTCATTCTTTACGTGACTCAGAAATGGTTCCTCCAAACTCACCACAATTTCAACTGCTAACTCTCCTACGCATTCAGTTGTGAGTGCAAGCCACCATGTTCTCCTGGAAGGGAAGACCGAGGAGAGTTCCTTCTCTTGAGGAGTCACAGTGTTAACAGGACGAGGCAACCACCAGAATGACAATGCAAAGAATGATTATGACTAGTACTGTAAGAAGGGGCAGACCAAGTGTTACTAGAATATTGGGAAAGAGGGAATGCTTCTGGCTGGAAGGATGAGTGCCTGATCCTAGGGAAGGTCATCCTTGGACGGGGACAGGCAGCGATGGAGAAGAGGGCTGGAGAGTGTGCCAAGCATGGAGAACAGTGCGAGCAGAAGAAGGGAGGCCTCCGGGCGCAAAGCACGGTCCCCAAATGCGGGGAGCACGTGAACAGGCGTCTGTGGTGCATGCCTGTGGCGTCCTGCCCCTGCGCTGTGAGGTCCTGGGGGTGAGGTGGGGGTGGAGTCGGGGTGGGGTGGGAGTTAATGAATCCTGCTCTCATCCTGGTCACTTTCAGACAACTGGGAGGAGGGATGTGCAGGAGCAAAGAGGGTGAAACAGGCCAAATAATAAACCCTTCTAGCATTTAACAGTTGTCTCTCTCTCTCTGTTTCTCTCTCTCTCTCTCTCTCACACACACACCCCATTTATGATTTCTGTAAGCTTTCTGAGTAACCAGCTTTTTGACACTGTTGGAAAAGAAAGCTTCATAGTGAGGATTTATCCCACCTCCTTTTCCTATGACAAAAGACAACTCTCCATAATTTGATCAGATACCGTAATTGTGCAGTCAGTTTTGCCATTAGTAGAATGAACATTTCTGTATATCGTGAAGAGAAACTATTTGTGGCTAATAAACTATGCTAACTGTAAACGGGATTTCATGCCTAAGCAAACAAAAGGGAGCAATTCAGGGAGCTCTGAGCTAAATCTGACAAATCTTAAATCAGCGGTTTTATTTAGTAGCTATTCAATAAGTAAAGGATGAGGGAACGTTTATCGTTCTAATTTTGTTTTAGAAAGTA
Organism: Cabassous unicinctus; assembly: GCA_029593785.1. Classification (NCBI taxonomy): domain Eukaryota; kingdom Metazoa; phylum Chordata; class Mammalia; order Cingulata; family Chlamyphoridae; genus Cabassous; species Cabassous unicinctus. The sequence continues at coordinate 1,158 of JAQZBX010018724.1, read as the reverse complement.
CAGTGTCTGACAGAGTTCCCAGAATGCACTGCAAACTTTTGTTTAATTCATGTTTTGGGGGGTCATTTGCTTCAAAGAAAGGTTCACTGTATTGGATCCCCTCCACGTACGCACACAGAAAGGGACCGTTTCTCTAAACAATAATGCCTGCATGTGAGGCTCACAATGCTACCAAGTTACGCCCTTCAGGAAGCACCCAAGGAAACGAAGGAGAGAATGCAGGTGGGCCCCTGTTGGATAGAGGCCCCTCAAGGAGCAGGGTGGGCCTGGGCCATGGAGGGAGCAGCGCTCAGGAGGGCTCCTGGCCTTGCTGAGCTCCCTGTTAGCACATTTGCACTATCAACTCCTGAAGGTAAGACCCACAGCCTCACTTCAGGGCCCGCCACCCAACCAGCCATTCAGAGAGGCGCTGAATGGCTTCAGGGACACACCTGATGACTAGAACAATGATTGGAGGAAACCAGTCCAAAGCAAGAAACGAGGGGCCAGGTAGAATTTTTTAAGTAGCAAGAAAGAAAGCAGGACTCACCCTCCTGCCTCCTCCACCTAAAGGAAAGGTAAGTACAAGAATCTCTAGCCAGCACAGCCCCTAGTCCATCAGGGACAATGCGTCCGTGTGGCTGGGTTGGAGGTGGTGAAGGGACCACCCAGCCCCACGCTTCAGGTGAGAGGTCTCCTGGCCACTCTTTTTCAGCGTCTTCTACTGAAAAGGATTTCGAGAAAACAACCGTGTTAGCACAGAAAGACAAAAAAGAGCTGGGAATCTCCCCATTCTCTTTCCACTGGTTGGCATCTTTTTCCCTGCTGCAAAGATCATCAAAGGGGTAGACCAGGCCTGAGGATTATTGGGACTATTCCCATTAACATCTACATTAAGGGACCCAGTGTGAAAGTAACTGCAAGGGAAGAGTTCTGAGCTTCACACCTTGTCAGCACATTTACTTCATGGTTAAGTTGTCTGAGTCTGTTATATTAGTGAGTCAAAGGGGTGCTGATGCAAAGTACCAGAAATCTGTTGGTTTTAATAAAGGGTATTTATTTAGGATAAAAACTTACAGTTACAAGGCCCTAAAGAGTCCAACTCAAGGTACCGTAAGAGGTATTTTCTCACCCAAAGTCTGTTGCCACGTGTTCACGCAAGATGGCAGGTGATATCTG